>CAUYTI010134531.1:0-33302 GCA_963575145.1 Galago senegalensis | reverse complement strand
GGCTGCAACCAAAAAATAGCCGGGCGTTGTGGCGGGCGCCTGTGGTCCCAGCTACTTGGGAGGCGGAGGCAAGAGACTTCGCTTGAGCCCAGGAGTTGGAGGTTGCTGTGAGCATGATGCCACGGCACTCTACCCAGGGGGAAAGCTTTAGGCTCTGTATCAAAAAAAAAAAAAAAAAAAGTGAATGTTCTAAACACCCAATTAAAAGGCGGAGGATATAGTAAAAAGCATTTGACAAAATTCAAGGCTTTTTTTTTTTTTTGAGACAAAGTCTCACTATGTCACCCTCAGTAGAATGCTGTGGTGTCACAGCTCACAGCAACCTCAAACACTTGGGCTTAAGCTATTCTCTTGCCTCAGCCTCCCAAATAGCTAGGACTATAGGTGCCTGCCATAATGCCCGGTTATTTTCTTATTCCAGTTGTCATTGTCATTTAGCCGGCCTAGGCCAGGCTGGAACCCACCAGCCTCGGTGCATGTAGCTGGCGCTGTAACCAGTGTTTGCCTTAGCCAGTGCTTGCCGTAACCACTGTGCTACGGGCACTGAGCCTCAACACTCATTTGTAATCAAATAAAAATATTTCCCAGCAAACTAAGAAAAGAAGGGAACTTCCTAAAACTAATAAAGGGTATATTTGAAAACCTAAAGCTAACATCACACTTAACGAGAAAAGGCTAATTGTTACAAGGCAAGGCAAGAATGTCCACTCTCAACAGGTTTATTACCTGGTACATTACCAGGGCAATGAAGGCAAGAAAAATCATTAAATGACATACAGATTAGAAAGGAAGAAGTAAAAATGTTCTTTATGCATGATTTTGTTCATGGAAAATACAACCTACAAAAAAACCTAGCTAGAAGTGATGAGTGATTTTAGCAAAAAAAAAGTCGGTATATAGGCTCAGCCCCTGTAGCACAGTGGTTATGGCGCCAGCCACATACAAAGAAGGTGGTGGGTTTAAACCCAGCCTGTGACAGCTAAACAACAATGACAACTACAACAAAAAAAAAAATAGCCAGGCATTGTGGTGAGCGTCTGTTGTCCCAGTTACTTGGGAGGCAGAGGCAGGAGACTCACTTGAGCCCAGGAGTTGGAGGTTGCTGTGAGCTGAAATGCCATGGCACTCTACCCAGGGGGACAGCTTAAGGCTCCTATCTCAAAAAAAAAAAAAAAAAGAAAAGAAAAAAAAAGAAATGTGCTAGTGGCCAGGCATGGCTCATACCTGTAATGTTAGCACTTTGGAAGACAGTGATGGGACAATCACTAGAAGCCTGGGCAACATAGTGAGACCTCTTTTTTTTTTTTTTTTTGAGACAGAGCCTCAAGCTGTCCCCCTGGGTAGAGTGCCATGGCATTACAGCTCACAACAACCTCCAAGTCCTGGGCTCAAGCGAGTCTCCTGCCTCCGCCTCCCAAGTAGCTGGGACCACAGGCGCGCGCCACAAGGCCCAGCTATTTTTTGGTTGCAGCCGTCATTGTTGTTTGGTGGGTCCGGGCTGGGGATTCGAACCCGCCACCTTAGGTGTATGTGGCTGGCGCCTTAACTGGTTGAGCTACAGGCGCTGAGCCATGAGACCTCTTTCTATAAAAAATTTGAAAATTAGCCAGGCAGAGTGGTGCATGCCTGTAGTCCTAGCAACTTGCTTGAGTCCAGGAGTTTGAGGTTGCAGTGAGCTATGATCTAGCTACTGCATTCCAGTCTGGATGACAAAGCAAGACCCTGTCCCTATTTAAAAAAAAAGAAAAAAGGTGCTAGTTCTCAAAAACAGTGCATGTTGGTTAGTTTGCTCAATAAATAGTACCTGTGCTCTTAATAAATGCCAGGTAATATGATAGGCACTCACTATATACAGTCAACAACACAGAGCTGGTCCCTACCATAGAATTTCTTTGCTCCTGAGACCCCGGTTGCCTCAGGATGTATTTAATAATGAAGTAGGACTTTATTGTGCAACTTCCACTAGAGGGCAGCCTGAAGCCTGTCTATAATGGTACAGTAACAGCTGTTTGCCCCAACAACCTAATACACTACCAGGAAAAAACTTTCCTGAAGGACAAAAATACCAAACTACCTAAGAGTTGTATTTATTCTCTCAAGACTTGCTAATAAAATTGTAAAATGAGTCAAGTTTATGTTTGGAACTCCTAGCCTCCTATTTGTTCACCCTTTCTACTCTTCCCTACAAAGGTGAAGCCAGCCATTATAGGCACCATCTGCAAGTAAAAAAGTGTGACAGAAACAATCAGTTGCATCTCTCACCAACAGACTGGTCAGGGGATGGATGGAGAGAAGGTTCCTGGAGAGGGTTGATCAAGCTGGTAAGCACAGAATCTCAGGTCAGAAACAACTCTGGAAGCAGAAATAGGTGTGTGCTCTCTTCCTTGCAGATACCAACTGAGGGTCACGCACATTAAGAAGAGAACAAAAACACATCTTCATGGCTCGGCACCTATAGCTCAGTGAGCAGGATGCCAGCCACATTCACCAAAGCTAGTGGGTTTGATCCCAGTCTAGGCCTGCTAAACAACAATGACAACTGCAACCAAAAAATGGCTAGACATTGTGGTGGGTGCCTGTAGGGCCAGCTACTTGGGAGGCTGAGGCAAGAGAATAGCTTAAGCCCAAGAGTTTGAGCTGCTGTGAGCTGTGCTGCCATAGCACTCTACAGAGGGTGACATATTAAGACTCTGTCTAAAAAAAAACCACACATCTTCATTAATTCATTATATACTGTGCATCTACGGCCTTCTTTGTGCCATATAGCATATAGCAATAAACACTAAAGACACAGTCTCAGTCCTTAAGTAGCATACGATCAATAGGAAATCAGACATTCAAACAGAACTGTGAATGTTCCAAAGAAATAAAGACTGCTTCCATCAATAACTGCACAAGTAACCAATCCAAATACAGTGACATAAAGCTATTATTTTAGGCCAAGTGCAGTGACTCATGCCTATAATCCTAGTACTGTGGGAGGCTGAGGCAGGAGGATTGCTTAAGCTCAGGAGTTAAAGGCCAGCCTGAGCAAGAGTGAGACCCTGGTATGGGGTCATGGTGTGTGACACACATTTTGGGGACTAGGACACAATTTTAAGAGGGACTTTACCTAACAAATGGAATCAATGTAACCTGGTTCTTTGTACCCTCAATGAATCTCCAACCATAAAAAAAAGAGTGAGACCCCATCTTTACTGAAAATAGAAAACTTAGCTGGGCATCATGGTATGCACCTATAGTCCCAGCTACATGGATCGTTTGAGCCCAGAAGTTTGAGGTTGCTGTGAACTATCATGATATCACTGCACTCTGCTCAGGGTGACAGAGTGAGACTCTGTCTCTCAACCCACCCCCCCCACCCAAAATTATTTTATTACCTTTAAGGACTCTATGATTCCAATGGGAATGACTTGTCTCTGTCCACAATATCTGGGGCCTCATCTAGGAAGACTGCAAAGGCTAGATGTGATTGATGGTAGAGAGCTGGAATAATTTAGAGGTATCTTCATTCACATAAGTAGTAGCTGATGCTGGCTGTCAGCCAGGACCTCCGCTGAACTGTAAGCTGGAACACGTATACACAACCTCTCTATGAAGTCTCTCCACATGGGCTAGTTGGGGCTTCCTCACAGCATGCAACAATAAACACTGGAGTATGCATTCCAAGAGAAAATGTCCACTCCACATAATGAGTGCTTATGCACTAATTACATAAGTATCAATGCATAAGTATCTGTGCCGGAGGCTCTGCTATATGCCTGACATGCATTAGTCCACTCAATCCTCTGATAACCCAAATGCAAGTCTGAGAAGAGTGAAAAGTTTTGTCATGTGGAGAAGTGAGCCCAAGTGAACAGATAAAATGAGGATGAAGAGGACTTATTAGCCAGAGTACAAAGGCTTAGAGTGGCTAAACAGGAGGGTTCTTTAGGAAGATGGTTTGAGCTATCAACTGTGGTTAGGTTTTTACTGCCTGTTGCAGGATGGGACTACGAGACATAATCTGCACACAAATGTGTAGCATTTTTCATCACATAGGAGCAATGTATTGCTACTAAAATGAGAAGTAACACCCTGAAACTTATCAAGACAACAATTTCACGCCATATGCTGTCTTAGTTTCATAGAAGGTGGAGTAAGCACATTCATCATATTCCTCTTGCTAAATACAACTAAAACTAATATTCAAAACACATGAAGTAATTATATTAAAAAAACTTTTGAAAGATGGAGAAAAGAAGGGCTGACTCAAAGGTGAGCTCCCTGGGTGGTTTAGTGGTTTGCCTCCTGTATATTCTGCCTTATGTGCAATCTACAATCAGGAAACGCTAGTGGGAGAAAAACAACCTATTCTTTCTAGTCAAATGCATGAGAAGGGGTTAACCCTGCAGGATGGTACCCTTTTGACTATACCTTTCCTACTTTGGGCAAACATCATGAAAAAGCATTACCTTTTCCCTTCTTCCCAAGCACTGCAAAGGAAGTAGAACAAAACCCTGCTGACCCTTTCCTCCCTACCTTATACCAACACAAGGAGAGGTGGCACCTCCCCATCCCTATCAAGCAATGAACAGACTGTGTGAAAGAGCCCTGTTGACTATCCACAACCTGTACCAGTTGAATAATAATCAAAAGATGGCACCAGATCCCCTCTCAAATAGACAATGGGAAGCTAGATAAACGGACTATAAAATGTAAGTATGAAGTTCTAGCCATGCCCTTCAAGTGGATCAGGTGTGAAAAGAACCAGAATCAACATAGCAAAAGCTTTGAGAATGGAATTACGACGTGGAATGCTCTGAGGTTTCAAATTGACCGCTGGGTAGCACACAAATGGGGCAAGCCAGAATACCTCTGCAAAAACTTTGAAAACGAAATTGATCTCCAAACCAGAAATTCTGGACTTAAAAGTACATTGACAGAAACAAAAAATTCACTGGAGGTCAGTGTAAATATAATGATCTATAAAAGTTAAATGAAGACCACTTTATTTTATTATTTATTTACTTATTTTGAACCGGAGTTTCACTTTGTCACCCTTTGTAGAGTGCCATGGTGTTAATGCTCCCAGAGTAACTGGAACTATAGGCACCTGCTTAGTTGTTAGAGATGGGGTCTCACTCTTGCTCAGGCTGGTCTCAAACTCATGAGCTCAAGCAATCCACCCACTTCGGCCTTCCAGAGTGCTAGCGTTACTGGCAGAAGCCACTGTGCCCAGCCAAGAAGATCACTTTAAATATAATGATCCATGTGGGTTAGAAGAAAAAAAGATAGAAAAAGACATGCCGGCTCGGCGCCTGTGGCTCAAGCGGCTAAGGCGCCAGCCACATACACCTAAGGTGGTGGGTTCGAATCCCCAGCCCGGGCCCACCAAACAACAATGATGGCTGCAACCAAAAAATGGCCGGGTGTTGTGGTGGGCGCCTGTAGTCCTAGCTACTTGGGAGGCTGAGGCAGGAGACTCGCTTGAGCCCAGGAGTTGGAGGTTGCTGTGAGCGTGATGCCATGGCACTCTACCCAGGGGGATAGCTTGAGGCTCCGTCTCAAAAAAAATAAAAAATAAAAAAAGAAAAAGACATGCCATGCAAGTACTAATTAAAAGAAAGGTGGGATAGTTCTATTAATTATCAGACAAAGTAGACTTCAGAACAAAGAAGGACCAAGGGCAATCCATTAAGAAGACATAGCAGGATTGGGCAGTGCCTGTGGTTCAATGGGTAGGGCGCCAGCCCCATATACCAAGGGTGGCAGATTCAAATCTAGCCCCAGCTAATCTGCAACAAAAAATAGCTGGGCGTTGTGGCAGGCACCTGTAGTCCTAGCTACTCAGGAGGCTGCAGCAAGAGAATTGCCTAAGCCCACGAGTTGGAGGTTGTTGCTATGACGCCATGGCACTATACCAAGGGCAATAAAGTGAGACTCTGACTCTAAAAGAAAAAAAGAAAAGACATAGCAGGATACAAAGCATTATTTGGGTGATGGATATAAAGAAAGGCCAGACTACACCACTACAAAATATATCCAAATAACAAATTGCACTTATACCCCTTAAATTTATACACATTAAAAAAAAAACAAAAATGAAAAGATGACAACATAGTGATCCTAGATGTGCAGGAACCAAACAATAGAGCTTCAAATATATAGAGCAAAAACTGACAGAACTGAAAAGAGAAATAAACAGATTCACAATTATAGTTGAGGATTTAAACAATCCTCTCTCAGTAATTGATACTATCAGTAGACAGAAAATTAACACATAGAATTACTAACTGAACATCATCAACCAATGAGACCTAAGTGACATTTACAGAAGACTTTATCCAATAACAGAATACACATTCTTTGCAAGTACACATGAAAAATTTACCAGTATTTGCCAGAACTTGAATCACAAAACAAATCTTAAGGAATGTAAAACAGGTTCAGCACCTGTAGCACAGTGTTTATGGCACATACAACGAGGCTGGAGGGTTTGACCCTAGCCCCAGCCAGCTGAACAACAATGACAACTGCAACAAAAAAATAGCCAAGCATAGTGGCAGGCACCTATAGTCCCAGTTACTTGGGAGATTGAGGCAAGAGAATCACTTAAGCCCAAGATTTTGAGGTTGCTGTGCGCTATGATGCCATAGCATTGTACTAGAGCAATAGCTTGAGACTCTGTCTCAAAAAAAAGAAAGAAAGAAAGAAAGAAAGGTACAGCAACTGAAATAACAAGGGCATTCTGTGTCCATAATTGAATTAAACTAAATCAATTTTATTTATTTTTTTTTTGAGACAGAGCCTCAAGCTATCCCCCTGGGTAGAGTGCCATGGCATCTCAGCTCACAGCAACCTCCAACTCCTGGGCTCAAGCGAGTCTCCTGCCTCTGCCTCCCAAGTAGCTGGGACCACAGGTGCCCGCCACAACGCCCGGCTATTTTTTGGTTTTAGCTGTCATTGTTGTTTGTCGGGCCTGGGCTGGATTCGAACCCGCCACCTTGGGTGTACATGGCTGGCACCTTAGCCACTTGAGCCACAGGCACCAAGCCTAAATCAATTTTAAAAAGAAAACAAAAAATCTCCACACACATGGAAATTAAATATATTTCAAAGTAATTCATGGGTCAAAGAGTAGCAATGAAAATTTGAAAAAAATATTGAACTTCATGAAAATGAAAATATAACATATCGGGCAGTGCCTGTGGCTCAGTGAGTAGGGTGCCAGCCCCATATACTAAGGGTGGCAGGTTCAAACCCACCTCCGGCCGAACTGCAACCAAAAAATAGCCAGGTGTTGTGGCAGGCTCCTGTGGTCCCAGCTACTTGAGTTGGAGGTTGCTGTGAGCTATGACGCTACAGAACTCTACTGATGGCGATAAAGTGAGACTCTATCTCTAAAAAGCAAACAAAAAAAGAGCAGCGTCTAAGGCTCAAAGGAGTAGGGTGCCAGCCCTGGCCAGCCCCCCCCAAAAAAAATGCCAAAAAAAAGAAAAGAAAATGCAGTAAGTCAAATGTATATCCTGCTGATGCCCAAGGCAAAAGATTATAGTTGAGGTAAACAACTGATATCCTGACAGCATGGGGGAAAAAGCTGGGGAGACAGTTTCTGTGAAAAATTAGGGTCTTGAAGAGTGCTCACATGTACTGGAGAATTTCAAATGCCACACACATGCTCAGTGCAGAACACATTCTTAGAACTGACCTGGAAAGACACTAAGCTTTCACCGGTAGCTCCTCTCCGCACAAGCAGGGAATAAAGCCTAAGGCAAAGTTCTGGACTGGCTGTGCTGAAGGAGCCCTCCAAAGCCCCAACACAGAGCCAATCTGCAAAGACTCAAAGAGCTGGGTTTTTCTCCTACTTGTTTTCTTTTCTGCCTCCTGGCATTCAAGGAAATCTTGTCAAAACATTAGTTGAACATAAGCTAAAGGAAGGGAGACTCTAAGCGACCACACATGTAAAAGAATATACATTTCACAAAAATCGTTTAGAAAAGTCACTAAATAAAGAACTATAGCCTATGGCAAATAAAAACAAACCTCAGTAGAGTATGGGAATAAAATAATTTTCAGAGTTATCACATTATAATGCTCAAAATGTCCAAGTTTTTTTTTCAGACAGAGCTTTACTCTGTTGCCCTGGGTAGAGTACTGTGGTATCAGCTCACAGCAACCTCAAACTCTTGGGCTGAAGGGATCCTCTTGTCTCAGCCTTCTGAGTAGCTAGAACTATAGGCGCCTGCCACAATGCCTGGCTAATTTTTCTATTTTAGTAGAGACTGGGTCTCGCTTTTGCTCAGGCTGGTCTCAAACTCCTGAACTTGAGCAATCCACTTGCCTTGGCTTCCCAGCTAGGATTACAGGCGTGAACCAGCACATCTGGCCAAAATGTCTAATTTTTAATAAAAATTATAAACCATGCAATGAAACCAGAAAGTATGGCCTATTCACAAAAGAAAGAAACTTGTTCACCAGTCATGGTCTGGGACACCTATGCTGAGAGCTATGACTATGAGCTATGCCACTGCCACTGTCACTCTGACCCATTATAAAGCCACTGACCTAAATAAAGTGTAAGCAGTTCTGGAGGTACCTGGAGAAGTCAGGGGTGCTGCACATGCTGATCAAGGTATTGGTAGCCTTATATGAAGAACCAAAGAAACCTAACAGTGCTTTGGGTTTTTAAAAACATCACTTAGGAGACACCAACCTGGAAAATCCAGAAATAGAGCTGCTTTGCCTAGAATTGGCAAAAATGAAAGAGAAATATCAAGCTACTGTAGAAGAAAATAAAAAACTGAAAGCAAAGTTTACTCAGTATAAACCACCTCAGGAGAAGGGTGCTGAATAGGGTCTTCACATTTGAAAAAGACACTGAAAAATGGTTTTGTATGACATGAATAATTTGTATAGTCTATAATCTTTTGTGAAAAGATCCTATAGTACTCTTTTAACATGTTAAATTCACCTATTATACTCCTTTATAAACATATCTACTTAGAATCACTCAATAAAAACCCAGTATAACTTAAAAAAAATAAACTGTTCTAAGAAAGTATAGACATTGAAATTACTAGGCAAAGACTTTAAATCAGACATATTAAACATGTTCAAGGAGCTAAAAGAAACCATGGACAAAGAGTTAAAGGACACCAGGAGAGGCTCAGCGCCTGTGGCTCAAGTGGCTAAGGCGCCAGCCATATACACCTGAGCTGGCGGGTTTGAATCCAGCCTGGGCCCGCCAACAACAATGATGGCTGCAACTGAAAAATAGCTGGGTGTTGTGGCAGTCGCCTGTAGTCCCAGCTACTTGGGAGGCAGAGGCAGGAGAATCACTTCAGCCCAGGAGTTGGAGGTTGCTGTGAGCTATGATGGTACAGCACTCTACCTAGGGTGACAGCTTGAGGCTCTGTCTCAAAAAAAAAAAAAGAAAAAGGACACCAGGAGAACAATGTCTCAACAAATACAGAACATCAATAAATACATACAAAGCATTAAAAGGAATCAAATTCTAAACCTGAAAAATATGAAAAAAAATTCGCAAGAGAGTTTCAAGAGTTTTTTTTTTTTTTTTTTTGGCCTGGGATTGGGTTTGAACTCACCACCTCAGTATATGGGGCCTGCGCTCTACCCCTTTGAGCCACAGCAGCCGCCCTCAAGAGTTTATTTGAGCAGGTGGAAAAAAGAATCAGTGAACACAAAGATAGGTCCACTGAAACTAACCTGTCTGAGTAATAGAAAAAAAAAGGAATAAAGAAAATGAACAGAATCTGAGAGACCTGTAGGATACCACCACACAGACCAACACACACATAATAGAAAGAAGAGAGAAAAATGGGCAAGAAGGATATTTGAAGAAACAGTGGTCAGAACCTCCCCAAATTTGGTAAAAGATATGAATAGACACATCTTAGAAACTCAACAAACTCCAAAGAGGATAAACTCAAACAGACATACCACAAAGGCACATTATAATCAAACTGTTGAAATGCAAAGGCAAAGAAAGAAATCTCTCTTTTTTTTTTAGAGACAAAGTCTCACTTTATTGCCCTTGGTAGAGCGCCATGGTGTCACAGTTAACAGCAACCTCCAACTCCTAGGTTTTAGGCAATTCTCTAGTCTCAGCCACCCAAGTAGCTGGGACCACAGGTGCCCACCACAATGCCTAGCTATTTTTTTGTTGCAGTTTTGCTGGTGCCGGATTTGAACCTGCCACCCTTGGTATATGGGGCTGGTGCCCTACTCACTGAGCCACAGGCGCTGCCCAGAAATCTTAAAGCAGCACAGGGAAGCAACTTGTCACATACAAGGGATCTCAAGAAGATTAACAGCCAATTCCTCACTAGAACCTCAGGGGACAGAAGGCAGTGCATTGATATAATCAAAGTACTGAAAGAAAAAATACCAAAAAGAACGTGCCAACTAAGAATCCTATATCCAGCAAAACTGTACTTCTTTTTTTTTTTTTTGAGACAGAGCGTCAAGCTGTCCCCCTGGGTAGAGTGCCGTGGCATTACAGCTCACAGCAACCTCCAACTCCTGGGCTCTAGCGAGTCTCCTGCCTCCGCCTCCCAAGTAGCTGGGACCACAGGCGCCTGCCACATAGGCCATCTTTCGGTTGCAGCTGTCATTGTTGTTTGGCGGGTCTGGGCTGGGGATTCGAACCCGCCACCTTAGGTGTACGTGGCTGGCGCCTTAGCCGGTTGAGCTATAGGTGCCGAGCCACCTCTTCCTCTTTAGTTTTATATTTATAAAAATATTTCCAAAGTACATGTGCCTCTTCCTCCCCACCTCACCATGTCATCTAGCAGCTTCAACAAATCATTCTGTGATGATTGATGGGCAGGGACTGGGCAGAGCTGGGGCCGGGTGAGAGATGAGAGCCGGCAATGCGTGAGGCAGAAGGGTGCAGAAGGGTGTCTTCTGGTTCCCGAGGCTTTTGGCTGAGTGCTCTGTTTCTCCGGATGGAGCCTGGTCCAGACAGGTCGGACAGAGCTGCTGCCCACTCTCTGCTCCTCAGCACGCTGTTCATCAATGGTAGCACCTGTCATGTCACATCTTCCTCTGAAAAATGTAGTGGTCACTTTTCTTCTAAATATAAATGTGATATATGCTTACTATTGAAAATTTGGAAAATAGAGAAATGGTATGAATGATAAAATAAAGGTTATACCTAGTCCCCCAAAACTAGTAATAACTATTTTCAGGATTTTCGAGCTTGTATTTAGCCTTTTTTCTCTAAACATGTGAATAGCTAATGTCACCTGTACCCTAGATGTCCCCAGGCCCCACCAGTGGGGTATAATGGTGGCCAGGTCAACCTTACAGAGGGCCCTCTCTCCTCTGTCCTGCTGGTTGGCATCTTGGCCTCCTCTGAGGCCTTTCCAACTCTGAGAGTCACATTTGAACTCTCAGCCACACCCTTTGTCCTCCTTGGGGATGTCCCTGCCCTACGTCTCCGTCTCCGGAGCGGACTTGTTACTGTCCCTACCATGGAGCCTGCAGGGAGGATCAAGCCTCCTGCAGCTCCCCCACCCCCAATGATGCCTGAGTGGCAAGTCTGGGAGGCAGCAGAGAGCCTGAATCTGCATCACCCTGGCTGGGAGCAGGGAGAATGTTCTTCCCCAGGACTGTGCTGGCTGCACTTAATCACCCAGGTCTTGAGGCAGCTGTGTCTGTGCCCTGGGTCTCCCCATGTTCCACATGAAAATGCCTATTAGCTTGGCTAGCAGCTTTCTCTCTGGAGGATATCTTTGGTCTATCACCTAATATCTCCCTTTTCTGAGAAGTGCACTCCTTCTCTGCCTATGAACTTCCAGTGGGGGCTAGCTACCAACCACCTCTCAGCCCCGGCTGCAGGTTTGGGATAGGGCTCTGGTTGGGTATATGATACAGTCCTTCTGTGGGATTTTCTGAGTTGAAAATAAGAGAACAGTCCCTCTTGGGTGGCAAAGCTCTGAGATGGAGGCCAGGAGAAGAAAGTCATGGGAGAGCATTTTGGAGAAGATTTGCATCTGGATCCAGCAGTGCCTATAGCCAGCTGCACCCCTGCTCACTGGTCATTTAGTACCGTGAGTCAAAAAGTCCCGCTCATCTGACAAGCTGGTGCCAGACTCACAAGTAGTGAGTCTTGAGGAAACAGGAATAGGTTGGTCCCAACCTTGGGTGAGGTGGGAGACAGACACCACTGTCCTGTGTTTTCCTCCATCCCTCATCCCTGGACCCTGGAGCATGAAGTATGAGAAGGTGGGTGTGTGCTCCCAAACTTCTAGTTCAGGCCCTACCAGATCCCAGAACCCAGTTTAGGCTCAGCTGGGACTTAACCAGTATGTCTGAACAACCACA
Source organism: Galago senegalensis (assembly GCA_963575145.1). Lineage (NCBI taxonomy): Eukaryota > Metazoa > Chordata > Mammalia > Primates > Galagidae > Galago > Galago senegalensis. The sequence goes on along the minus strand of CAUYTI010134531.1, from coordinate 20,972 downwards.
GAATCATTTGCTGGCTCCCACTGTAAGGCCCGCAGTTCTTACCGGCTCAACTGTGGGCTCTGATGCGTAGAGGCTGGCCACTCCCTAACTGTGTGGCCTTGGACGAGTTTTCTCATTTCTCCAACGAGGATGCTAAAGGCATCTACGTCAGGGGGTAGTTGGGAGAATTAAATGAACTAATCCATAAAAAGAGTTTGCTGTTCTTGCCATTTTTCTTTTTTTTGGAGACAGTCTCACTTTGTCGCTCTCGGTAGAGTTCCACAGTGTCTTAGCTCACAGCAACCTCAAACTCTTGGGTCAAAGTGATCCTCTTGTCTTAGCCTCCCAAGTAGCTGGGATTACAGGTGCCTGCCCGATGCAGCTACTTTTTGTTGTAATTGTTATTGTTGTTTAGTAGGCCCTGGGCTGGGTTTGAACCCACCAGACTTGGTGTATGTGGCTGGCGCCCTAATCACTGAGCTACAGGTGCCAAGTCACTGTTTTTATTTTCTATTCTATTTTTATTTTTTTGAGCCAGGGTTTCTCTTGGTAGCCATGGCTAGAGCATAGTAGCATCAGCCTCACTCACTGCAGCCTCAAAATTCTGGGCTCACAGGCTATTCTGCCTCAGCCTCCTGAGTAGCTTAGACTAAAAGTATGCACCACTGCACCCATCTAGTTTTTCTATATTTTGTAGAGGTGGGGTCTCCCTCTTGCTCAGGCTGGTCTCAAGTTATCCTCCCACCTTAGCCTTCACAAGGTCTAGGTTTACAGGTGTGAGCCACCACACCAGTCCCTGTTCTTGCCTTATGCTGTGATTGTTCATGCTGGTCAGCTTAGTGCTTTGCACAGGGGAGGCACCAAGTGGGAGCTTTGTACCTGTGTGTCCAGTGAAAGAAGGGATGGACACAGTTCCTGGTGCACATGTCCCTTGCCAGAGGGACAAAGACTCTCTTGCTCTAGCGTGCACACGCACACACAGAAGCACCCAGATTGCACTGCCTTGTGCAGTGGCCCTCCTGAGAACCAGGGCATCCCCACCCCTGACTTCTCTGGAGAGCAGCCTGCAGCTCTCCAAGGCTCTGAGCTGACACCCCAGTTCCACATTGCTGGGAGTGCAGCATGGAGCCCAGCTCAGCCCTACACTACTGTGCTAAGGCAGCAGGACCTGCTGTGTCCTAGGAGCTCGGAAAGTATGTGTAGGGAGCTGGTTAACCTGGGAGGACCAAGGGCTTGCTGGAGCTCATTTCCAGAGCTTCTGCTCTCTGAAAGCTACCCCCTCATCCCTCCCAGGGGCTCATGGTCTCCTTTAATTCTCCTGCTTCTCCAAGCAGCACCCCCAAGTCCTGTCCTGTGGTTCTTGTGGGGTTCTGCTTGGTCTTTTCACAGGAGGTAGAGGGGGCGTGTCTGTGGGTGGGAGTTGGATTCCTGGCCTGCCTGACCCCATCCCTTTCAGAGGACCCCCACGCCCTGGCAACCCATCCACTCGCTGCTGGAGCAGGCGTTTCCCTTGTGCTTCGCACGCATGCACGGAGCTTTAGTCTCTGAATGTTCTGGGCTGGCACGTTGCCTGCTGTGCTAGTGGCCCCAGGCTCACGAGTGGGGTGAGGATACTGCTTAGAGAATTGTGTGTTGAAGACAGTGCCTTTGGCTGGGTATGACCCTGGTGGTACAGCATTACTGCTGTGCAGTGGGAATGTCTTAGTGTGCCATGTTGGTTGCCAGTGGGCTGTGTTTGGGGCCGCTGCATAATATACACAGGGTATTAACCCTTTGTGTGACTGCTCAAGTCCCTGGGCCCAGAACAGATAAGGTGGGGGCAGGGCACCTTTCTTTTGGGTGCTCCCAGAGACCTCCATCCCCAGCTCTTGATTTCACTAGATCCCGATATGCTTGAGTCTCCTGGTGCAGCTGAAGCTCAGGACACCTGGCAGAGGGGAAGAGAACACTATCGTGGCGTTCTGCTGAGTTCAGAGCTCTTATCGCGCCCCCCACCCCCCACAGTCCTTTGCCATAGGGATCCTAGGCATGGGTGGGGAATTCCCAAACCCCTCAGCTGGTCCCTTTCTGCGTCCAGCTCCCAACAAAGGCGGCCAACCATGTGCCCTTCCTCGACGAGGGCTAGACTGGACATGCACGCGGCCTCGCGCCGGGGCTCGGGCTAGGGCTTGATCCCGACCACGCCGCGCAGCTCCCCAGGTGGGCGCGGAGCAGCCCCCAGCAGTCTCGCCGCCCCGGGCTGTGCCTCGCCCACTCCCAGTCGCAACCGCTGCAGCGCCGAGGAAGCAGCGCTAGGGGGAGCTCTGGCAACTAGCTTGGTGGATTGAATCAAAACCCAGCACCAACAGCTATTTCCTTGGACTTGCTGGGGAAAATGGGGAGGGAGGAGACGCTCTGTTCCCCCTCTTCAGCAGCTCCAGACTCTTCCCGTGGGAGGCCAAGAAAACAGTCTTGGGGGGTGAAGGTGTCTTTCCTCCCCGTAACTCATGCCTCCAGAGCCTCCTTCTTCCCCATCGTGGACCTTCGTGGCCCCCCACGTTCTGCATAATGTCCCTGAGAACTTCGCCTCGCGCGACACCAGGATCCAGAGTCGAGCAGTCCCCTGAGATTGGCTTGCATCCGCCTCTCGGAGTCTGGCTTTGGGGCCTCTGGGCCGCAGCCCCTCCTCTCTCTGCGGGAGGCGCGAAGGCTGGGGTGGGGGTGTGTGAGCTGTCCTGCGGGGTGACTGGGAGGCTAGGGCAGAAAAGGGGATTATGGGGGCGAGAGAGCTAAGCGAGAGCCAGACAGCTTTGGGGAGGCAGCCAGAGACGGAGACACGGAGAGAGACGCTATCAAACAGCAAGCAAGCTGCTACTTTGCTTTATTTTTTTCGTTCGTTCTTTCCTAACCCCTCTTTGCAAAGCTGGAGCCACCCCGCGCGCCCCCAGGCCGGCGCCACGGCTGCAGATGTGAATTTGGTTCCTGTGGGGAGAACGCAAGCTTCCCCCGGGCCTTGGCACATTCTCCCACTCTGAGGTCATTCCGTAGGTGGTCAGAAGGGAGAGCGCGCCTGGAGCCTTCCTGCCTCCATCCACTGGGGAGGGGAGGGAAGAGAAGCGGGCGGGAGGGAGAAGAGAGGGAGAGGGGAGGAGCGCGAGGAGGGAGGGAGAGAGACGCAGCCGCCAGCACACCACCAAGTGGCACCGAGCAGTGATAACAAACTCAACTTAAAAAAAAAAAAAAGGAAAAAAAGAAAAGGAAAAAAACTTCCCCAAGTTGCAGCCGGAGACGTGCGGACGTGCGGGCGGAGACGCAGGCCAGGGAGTGTGGGTGGCCCTTAAGTCCCCCAGCGTTCTCCAGCTGCTCTCCCTGGCCAGAGAGCTCAGACTTGAGGCTGACCAGGCCCAGTGCCTCTGGACGAGCAGGAAATGTGCTGCAGGCTAGTTCGGATTCCTGCTCAGACCCCGTGGGCGGCCGGTTCCCATGGGGGGGTAGGACCCCCTGAAGAGGGGGGCCCTAGGGGCGTGCAGTAGGGATTCATACCCAGTAACCAACATCACTCTCCCTTCCCTCTCCCAGCCCTCTGGCCCTGAGGATGTGGACAGATCCCGCCCACCCAGGCCCTAGAGAGCTGGGATTTACTTGGGGGAGGGAATCTCTCCCCACCTCCCTCTATTCCTCCCCACTGTCCCTAGGCCGATCTAAAATCAAGGCACCTTCATCCTTTATAATCGACTTTTTATTAAGATTATAAATTTAAACAAATAATCTGAACAGTTTTACCCGGTGATATACAATTCAGTATGCACAAAAATACAGGGGAAATGAGGAAGAAGAGCCGAAAAGGGAAGGTTGGCAACTTGTTTTGGAGTCCACATGGTGCTGATGGCAGAGAACCAGAGGGGCTGCAGACGAACCCCACCTTTTTACAACAAAAGGCTTTCAAATTAAACAAAATCTATAGAGCTGAAGACACAGACGGGGTTCTCACAGGCTCGAACAATGCTGGTTTCATGAAATGCAACCAAAGGCTGGATGAGGGCAGTGCAATTTAGAAGCACACACAAACACCACAGCTGACCAGGAACTTAGTGAAAAGTCTCCAACGCAGTCGGCGGTCCCGGCCCCTCCCTCCCCGGGGGCCTCCGGGGATCCAGGTGAAGGAATCGACTTCCTTTTTTGTTTAGTGAGGACCGCAGTGCTGGGCATGATGGGAAATGTAGTCCGCCGTGCCCGCCCCCCACCCTTTCCCCAAACAGTGTCCGAAGAGTGTCGGGGTGTCAGGCGCCACCCGCGAGTCCGGGAGACGGATGGAGGAGGGGAGAACGGAGTCAGAGGGGCGGAGAGAAGAGGGGTTCAAGACACCCGCCCCGGGAAGAAAAAAAAAAAAGTTGAAGTGTTTTCATTTCTGCCTTCTCATTTTGAGAACTTTGGAGTCCGCCCCCAGAGAGGAAATGTGACCCAAACGTCCCTTTCGGAGATAGAGTTTGCCTTTGTTTTTGCTCAGGATTTCACAAGACCCATTCCTCACCCCACGGAGGGACTCGAGAGAGTGGAACGTCGAGCTTCCCGGGTCTGACAACTGATTGGAATCTGCGTCCCGGGCCCTGCGCCCTCCAGCGCTGCGCCCCCGGCGCGCCCCGGCGGCCCGGGCGCCCTGCCTCGCCCCCGGCTGCCCGGCACCTCCTCTGGGCAGCAGCCCTCCCTCACGTGGCAGTCTCCTCGCTAAACACCACTGCAATCACTACAATAAAAAGAAAAAAAAAGAGTAGGAGAAACACAAAGCATACTTAAATAGGCGCTTTTTCTCTCTGCAAAAATAAAGTCCAAGATTTTAGATTTCTTTTTTTATTTTACAATTTATAAAACATCAGCCGCCTCCCTCTGTTTGCCCCTAGCTCAGCCCCGAGTGGCCCGGCGCCCGCTAGCTCCCTCCTCTAGCCCCTTGGCCAAGTCTTTGTCTGGCCCCAGCCCCGCGGGGCCCCGGGTCCTGGTGCCCTCGGGGGTCCCTAGAAGGCGACAATGGCTCGAGTCCAGGCGCCGAGGCTGGCGAGCGCCTGCTTGGCGCACAGCTGCCCGTTGAGCGGCGGCGGCTGCTCCGAGGAGTCCGGCTGTCGGCTCACCAGCCCGGAGAACCCCGAGCCAAAGATGGAGATCAAGTTTGAGATGTTGGACGCGTCCGGGGACGAGTCTGGGCAGAAGTCCTCGAAGCGGGCGCGCTTGCAGGGGGCAAACGGGGCGCCCCCGGGGGGTTCAGCCCCCAGGTCGCCTGCGTCCTCCTCGTCTTCATCCTCCTCCTCCTGGCCAGGGTAATATTTGCGCTTGCAGCCAGTAGTGGACGCCAGGCCCGGTCCCGGAGCGCCTTGGCCACAACATGGGCAGTGGGCGGAGGCGCAGCAGTCCTGGTGCAAGTAGCCGTTCTCCACCGTAGTCACCACGTGAGTGTCCAGGTCCAGCACGGTGGTCTGGCTGCTGCAGTGCACGCCGAAGTCCGAGGGGGCCGGGTACGCGTTCCGGTAGAAGCCGGGGGAGGAGGCGGGGGCCGGGGAGGCGGGCGGAGAGGCGGCGGTGGCGGCCGGAGGGGCGGCCCCTGGGGGTGCAGAGGGCGCGGAGCAGGCAGCCGAGGCGCGAGGGTCCCGCAGGCAGAGCGCAGCGGGCGCGGGCGGCGGCAGAGGCAGCGGCAGCGGCGCAGGACCCGGCTGCAGCGGCTCCAAGGGCTGCCCGCGGTGGGGCGCGCCGTGCGGCGGCTGGAGCGCGGCGCACCCGGGCAGCTCCGAGAGCGCCCCCGCGCCGCCCGCGGGCGCCCCGGCCGCCGCCGCTGCCGCGCAGCCCCTGGGCGCCGGGTGCTGGTGCTGGTGCAGCTGCTGCTGGAGGTGCAGCTGGTGGAGCTGGTGGAGCTGGTGCAGCTGGTGCCGGGCGGCCGGTTCGCGCGCCTCCGCGTCCCCGCCGCCGCCAAGTTGGAGCGGGCCGAAGTCAGCCGCGCTGGCCGGCATGCCCGGAGCCGCGTACCCTAGGTGCTGGTGTTGGTGGTGGGGAGGCTGCTGCTGTTGCTGCTGCTGCTGCTGGCGCCGGTAGAGCTCGGCGTAGCGCTCGCTCAGGTAGAGCTGGCGAGCGTTGCGGAGCACGTAGGACACCAGGAGGTTCTTGTGCAGCTTGATGCCGCCGCGCTGGGTCCGGGAGCTGTGGATCTTGCGCAGGGAGATGCTGATCAGGCTCTGGGCGTCCAGGGCGCACTCCATGCTCCCGCGGAGACCGCGGCGGCAAAGCAGCTGCCGCCGCTGCTGCTATTAGGGCTGCTGCTGTTTCTTCCTCCAGCCGGGCGCCTGGGCGCGCCAGGCAAGGGGAACCGAGCCCGGGTCAGCGGGTCGGCTGCGCTCCGAGAGGCGCTGCCACCATGCGCTGCGCGCCACCCGCGGGCTCGCGCTCCCCAGACGGCGCCAAAGCAATGAGCCTCGGCCGGCCCCGGCCCCAGCTATTTAGCTTGGTGCCTAGGCCCCGCCCCATACCTGGTGAGCCAATAGAAGTGCCCAGAGTCTCCCGAGTGACGGGCGCTGCCCGCCCCAGGGCCACTAGGCTGGCCAATCAGACCAAGGCGGTTCCTTTGTGCTATTCAAATACCGAACGGACCCCGGGCCTCCAACGCCGCTGCTGCCTCGAATGTTCTCCTGGGGCTGCCGCACCGCTCGGGATTCGGAGCCGCTAGGGCCGCGGTCTGCAGCACGGGTTCCCTCGTAGCAGGCACGTTAAAGCCCTCCGCTGCCCTCGGCTTAGCTCCTGGGAGCCGGGGGTCGGCTCACCTGAATGCTGCGGCGACGGCTCCTCCCCCTTCCGGACGGCTGGGCCTCACCTGCAGCAGGTGCTCGCGTGTCCCCACTTCGGGCCACGCGGCGGCTCCTCTTTCTCCCCTGTCGACCCCCAAGTGACCTGGGGGAGCCAAGGCCTCTGCTAGTGGGGCCGCCGGCTTGACACTGAGAGACTTCAAGGGAGAGCAGTTGGAGGTATGCTCCACTGCAAAGAGGTTGGGCCTGACTCCCTGACGTTTGGGTGAGGGGTCTCGGGGAATGAGCACGGAAGGACTACTCTCCCCATTTGCTTGACGAAAAAAATCAAAACATTGTGATTTTTGATCTCTGATGGAGAAAGTTCAAAGCATGCCTCAGAAAAGTATGGACCTGCAACCAGCTGAGGCCAAAGGCCTAAAGCAGTATTCTGAGTTTCCTAATCACCAGTTCCGTAACTTTTCCTTTCGTGCCTAACTAATGATAATGACAATAGAAACGCCCAGAAAGCCTCTCTCTAACTTTAGCAAAGCAGGGGGCCTGCGGCTCAGAGGAATAGAGTGACTTGGAGATCACACAGCTCAGATTTGGGCCAGGACAGTGAGTTTCAAACAGAATGTGAATTCCAAGGGTCAAGGAACTTGCCAACTTAACTTTTTTTTTTTTTGAGACAGAGCCTCAAGCTATCCCCCTGGGTAGAGCACTGTAGCATCACAGCTCACAGCAACCTCCAACTCCTGGGCTCAAGCGAGTCTCCTGCCTCAGCCTCCCAAGTAGCTGGGACTACAGGCACCCACCACAGCGCCCAGCTATTTTTTGGTTGCAGCCGTCATTGTTGTTTGGTGACCCTGGGCTGGATTCAAACGTCACCTTAGGTGTATGTGGCTGGCGCCTTAGCCACTTGAGCCACAGGCGCAGAGCCCCAACTTAACTTTCATTGACACAGTTTTCCTTCTTATCCTGAACCATTCAGGGGTTACCTTCTCCCAGCTGGGCACTGAGACAAAGGGAGAAGGGAGGGACAGGATTCTCATTCCTGGGGCTCTCCATCTGGACTAGAGTCCTGAAGGGGGCTGACTGCTGCTTCCAGGGGGTCTAGGCACCTGCACAGACAGCTTCTCGAAGCTGTCAGGAGGTTTGCCTGAGGAAGGGCTCATGAGTGGGACCTTAAAGGGTCTACAGAAACTCTGAGAGCTATGTAGGACCTGGGGGTTGGGATGGGGGGCCCACTAGTAGGCTTCCTGTTGTTTCACCTCCTCCTGGGGGGGGTGTCTTTGAGTCTTCATCCCTTGGTGGGAGTGAGACCCACTGGCCCATCCTGTGGGCTTGGGGTCTGCCTTTAGTCTTCAGATTTCCTAAAATTTATTTCCTTAAACAATTTTGTAGCATCTACTTAGTGCCAGTCATCAAGCGGGGAAAGAAAGTTTGAGGGGTATTTATCTCATTTTTCATATGAGGACATTTAGGGACTAATAATGTAAGAGAATTTCTCAAGATCTAGTGCCGTGTCCTTTCCATGTCATCTTCGAACAATGTCAGACTGATTTGGGTCCCTGTGACCAGTAGCACTTTCCTCAGCTTCTCCCAGAGATGCCAGGATTGAAATTTTAGGGGGACTTCAGAGAAAGGACATATTACCTACATTCTTTTTATTTATTTATTTATTTTTGAGACAGAGTCTCACTACATTGTCTTCAGTAGAGTGCAATGGCGTCACAGCTCACAGCAACCTCAAACTCTTGGGCTTATGCAATTCTCTTGCCTTAGCCTACCGAGAAGCTGGGATTATAGGCGCCCGTCACAATGCCCAGCTATTTTTCTGTTGCAGTGGTCATTGTTGTTTAGTTAGCCCAGGCCGGGTTTGAACCCGCCACCCTTGGTGTATGTGGCTGGTGCTGTAACCACTGTGCTATGGGTGCTGAGTCCATGTTACCTACATTCTATTGGTGATCTGATAGCAGGACCTCCAGGTCTGTGGAACTTGCTCATACAATGTGACAATGCCTATAAGAATAAAAATACATTGCCCCTCACTTCCTTGGTGCTTGTCTTAAAGGCACACAAAGGCTTTGTTAATTTATGTCTGAGGTTCATTCACCTTTGAGCCACCACTGGCATGTACAGGGAATGCTCTTATTGGTGCATTGTCTGGCACATTGTATTATAAATGTATTATTATTATTATTTTTTTTTTTGAGACAGAGCCTCAAGCTTTCCCCCTTGGTAGAGTGCCGTGGCATTACAGCTCACAGCAACCTCCAACTCCTGGGCTCAAGCGAGTCTCTTGCCTCCGCCTCCCAAGTAGCTGGGACCACAGGCGCCTGCCACAACGCCCGGCTATCTTTTGGTTGCAGCCGTCATTGTTGTTTGGCGGGTCTGGGCTGGGGATTCGAACCTGCCACCTTAGGTGTACGTGGCTGGTGCCTTAGCCGGTTGAGCTATAGGCGCCGAGCCAATAAGATAATTTTTTATATTAATGCCAGCATTTTGGGTAGTTGAAGAGGAAGGATCATTTGAGCCTAGGAATTTCAAATTAGCCTGAGCAATACAGTGAGACTTTCTAGGGGCAAAAAGTAAGAAAAATTGGTGGAGTGTGGTGACTTGGGTCTGTAATTCCACCTACTCAATGGGCTGAGATAGTAGTATCATTTGAGCCCAGGGGCGTGAGTTGGTAGTGAGGTATGAGGGTGCCATAGCACTCCAGCCTAGAGAACTGAGGGATTGAGCGAAATGCGTTTTTTATTTTTTTAGACAGAGTCTGATACTATCTTCAGAAAAAATTGGCTCGGCACCCGTAGCTCAGTGAGTAGTACACTGGCCACATACACCAAAGCTGGCAGATTCGAGCCCGGCCCCCGCCTGCTAAACAACAATGACAACAGCAACCAAAAAATAGCCAGGCATTGTGGTAGTCCCAGCTACTTGGAAGCCTAGGGCAAGAGAATCACTTAAGCCCAATAGTTGGAGGTTGCTGTGATCTGTGATGCTCCAGTACTGTACGGAGGGTGACAAAGTGAGATTGTCTTAAAAAAAAAAAAAAATTCATGGTGCGCTAAGGTTGAAGAGGCAGGGGAACGATGTTAGAAAGTCACGTGAGCAGAATAGGTAATATGTGCACCGCGTGAAGTTGTTACGGTAAGGAAGGAACACCAGTATGGGCCGGGCCCTCACGCCTGTAATCCCAGTACTCTGGGAGGCCGAGGCGGGTGGATTGCTTGAGCTCACAGGTTTGAGACCATTCTGATACAGAGCGAGACCTCGCCTCTGAAAACAGCCGGGCGTTGTGGCAAGTGCCTGTAGTCCCAGTTACTCGGGAGGCTGAGGGAGGCTGAGGCGAGAGGGTTACTTGAGGGAGGGGGGGAGGATAGGTGAAGGGAGGGTGATTACGGGGATCACGCCTATGATTTTTTCCTATAAGGGTACATGTGAATCTTTCTAAACGTCGAATATAAATGTCTTAACAATTATGAGAATGACATGATGGCTATGTTGGCCAATTGGATGAAAGATTTCAAATTGTATGTGTAAACAACACACTGTATCCCATTATAGAATGTGCACAAATATGATCTAATAATAAAAAAAAAAAAGAGGATTGCTTAAGCCCATCATTGCTGTGAGCTATGATGTTACAGCACTCTACTGAGGGCGACAAAGTGAGACTCCGTCTCAAAAAAAAAAAAAAAAAGAAAGAAAGAAAAACAAACACCAGCACCCCTCCCTAAAGTGCGTTGCGCCCACGCTCCCAGAGCACGTTTGCAGGCCGGAAGCAGAGATACATTCTGGGACTTGCAGTTTCCTCCTGAGTCGGAAAACCCAGACGAGACAATGACCGTGATTTGCCACGAGGTGTCGCCCTTTGGTTAGTACGGTGAGCCTCATCCTGCACTTCAGAAGACTGTTATATACATCCAACTATCACAAGGACGAACAGGACTTTCTTTGATTGACAGATACAGGTCTCCTTCAGAGTCAAAATTCTGATGTTAAAAATCTGACCTCTTCGCCTTGTTGGTTGGAGTAACGAAGTGATACTTATGTAAACCAAGGGGAAATTCTTAGTGACAAATCAATGTGTAAGGATTAGTTCCTAACGCTATTGGCCAAAGTTTTTGACTGACGGGTCTTTCTGCTAATAAGACATAGATATCCGCAAATGGGCGGAACCAACATGTCTTTTCTTGAAACACCGCCTACTGGCGTTGACAAATAGATATCCGCCGCTATTGGTTTTTGCACAATAGTGACAGTTCTCCCGTCCAAAGAGCCTTTGAGATCGACCCCAGTGGGAAGGCTTACTCAGCCATAGGGCCGTACCTTTCTTTGATTGGGTCTTGTCTCTGAGTGGCAGCACCGTCGGCTAATCGAAGGCAATGTGAGGTCTTTTGGTGCAGCCCCAGGCCCGGGGCGGGAGGTTGCTAGAGTCGGGTGTCGCCAGAGAACCGGATGAGGCGGCGACTGTGAGGCCGACCCGGGAGCGGGCGTCGCGCCGAGGCCCAGGCGGGCGGGGAGCAACGGCCGTAGTTGCCGCGGGGCCGGGTCGTTGGGGGTCGGGGTCTGGGGCGGCGAGGAGCGCCGGGCGCTCGGGCCGGGAGCCGCTGGCGCCATGGGCAACCGCGGGATGGAAGAGCTGATCCCGCTGGTGAACAAGCTTCAGGACGCCTTCAGCTCCATCGGCCAGAGCTGCCATCTGGACCTACCGCAGATCGCGGTGGTGGGCGGCCAGAGCGCCGGCAAGAGCTCGGTGCTAGAGAACTTCGTGGGACGGTAAGCAAGCGCAGCAGGGACTGTGGGCTGGCGGGCGGACGGCAGCCTAGGGCGCAGAGGACGGACTGGGAATGGCGCGCCCTGCGCCACCGGCGTAACTGCGGCGCTTGCGTGGCCACGACAGGGACGGAGACAGCCGGAGGGCCCTGTGTGTCGGCCCTGGTTGGAGGTCTTCCTGCAGCGGCTGGGGAGCCAGCTCAGGCCCCCGGAGCGGTCTCACGGCTCCAGGTCCGTGAGACAAGAGGTGCAGCGGACCCTTGCCGTTTGTCTTGTCTTCAGCTTTTGTGGATGAAATGTGCCATCTTGTTGCCTGTGGGTCAGAGTTTGATCCCTATTCTCTGTTTGGTTGTCTGATGGCATGAAACCTGCCACCTAGATATCTATCAGGGTGACCCTTGCCGTCTGGCTGGATATTCATTAATCTGGAAGCAGCCTTCGTTGTCTGGTTGGTTATGGTTGTGTCCTGGGCTGGTACCCTCTTTCCCCCACCATTTGGCTGTCCATCTGTCCAGACCCACCTGGCGGTCCCCTGGTTTCTGACTAGTCACCTGGGGTGACCTCCGCTCTCTGGGCGTCCATGCTTGCCTTTTACAGACTTAAGTAGTTAGTAGTCTCGCCGTGGTAGGGCCGGTGGTCCCTACCGGCCTCCACTGTCTGAGGGGCTGGCTGGCTGAACCCTAAGGGACCCTGTTGTTGGGTTTTCTCAGGTTGACTCTTCTGCTTGGTCCCTGCTTAACGCTGGATCCTCTCTTACAAGTGAATCCTTCTGTCTGTTCATCTGCTTTAGTGTCTGTTCATCTCCTAGTCTGCTCATCACTGCCCCTGACTGTCTAGCCCAACTTTCCTGGCAGGAGGTGGGGAGAAGGTGGAGGAGAGTATGGAGCTAAAGGATAAAGCTTGAACCCCCCACTTTCCTTGTCCAGTTCGAAGTAGAAACTTGGGGGGCACTTTCTCCAAGATTCCTTCCTAGTCCATGTCAGGGTGCTCCAGGGAACACAGGGCCCAACCACCAGCTGCAGCCTGAGTCAGAGGCCTTCCTTGTAGCCTGGAAAGGGGTTTTCTTGCCTGATCAGGCCTCAATGAGAAGAGCTGAGATGTAGCCTTTCCTGGGTAGCCCTGAGAATCTGTCCAGTGCACAAATTCCACTCTCTGCACTGTTTCCAGGATTCAGGAAGCAAATGAACCAGAACAGTCTTCCCCTCCCCTTTGCCCTGCCTCTTGCCTCCCTATCTCTTGGATGAACGCCACTTCTCCATTCCAGGAAGTACTCCATTTGTGAAGGTGTGGCTGCCAAATGATGGCCTCCTCCTCCTTGTCCTCATTGTTATTGTTATTACTGTGGTTATCAGTGATTAGGGGTCATGTTCATCCAGCAAGCCCTAGACTGCATCTTTATTGGCTGGGCATCTGGAATCCCACAATGAATGAGTAGGGAGAAAGAGTTCTGTTTTATCATCCCTACCTTGGAGATGAGCCAGAAGGAAGGAATTCTGAAAGGACTTGGTGTTCACTCAAGGCCACCAGGCTGGTGCAAGGCAGAGACTGGCTGGGTGTCCAGCCCGCCTGGTTGTATAGTCCTGTTCCTGCCTTCCAGAGCCTTCGAGGTTTTGCTCTCAGCAGTGTGAATTTCCTTCTTTTTTTTTTTTTTTGAGACGGAGCCTCAAGCTGTTCCCCTGGGTAGAGTGCCATGGCATCATGCTCACAGCAACCTCCAACTCCTGGGCTCAAGCGAGTCTCCTGCCTCAGCCTCCCAAGTAGCTGGGACTACAGGCACCTGCCACAACGCCTGGCCATTTTTTGGTTGCAGCCATCATTGTTTGGTGGGCCCGGGCAGGGGATTCGAACCCACCACCTTAGGTGTATGTGGCTGGCGTCTTAGCCGCTGAGCCACAGGCGCTGAGCCCACACTGTTTCTTTAAGGTGACATCCTTCAATACTTGGTGGCTTTTCATATATGCATACTGTTGATGGCCTGGGCAGGTTCACATGTGTTCTTAAAGTGAACACGAAGATTTGAACCTTTTGACTTGCATGACTTTGTGGAGTTTTCTGGGCCAAGTGAATGGTGAACCATTTTCACAGGTCACCTCAGGCCGCTTAGGGGGAGAGGAACCACTTGATTTTTTTTTAATGTGCTTCCTCCCAGTCTTTGAAGTACTACCATATATGTAATACTACCATATATTAACATACATGCACCAACCTGGAGCAGTAAGAGGATTATCAGGTTTGTGTCTTGATTTATTTCAATTTACATAAGATTTTGAGCATGTTCTTAGGTTTGAAATGTTCTTAGAGAGGCTCAGCACCTGTAGCTTGCCTGCATGCCAGCCACATACACTGGAACTGGTGGATCTGAACCTGGCCTGGGCCCGCCAAACAATGACAACTACAACCAAAAAATAGCCAGGCATTGTGGTGGGTACTTGTAGTCCCAGCTACTTGGGAGGCTGAGGCAAGAGAATCGCTTAAGCCCAAGAGTTTGAGGTTGCTGTGAGTTGTGACGCCATAGTACTCTACCGAGGTGACATAGACTCCATTCAAAAAAAGAAAGAAAAGAAAAGAAAAACAAATGTTCTTAGAGAATGATTTTTGAAGCCCGCATAGTACTTTGTTGCAAGGTCATACTTTATTTAACAATCTCTATTTTTGAACAATTAGGTTGTTGCTGATTTTTCACTGCCATGGGTTTATTGCAATCAATTTTCTTATATCTCTGATTATTTTTTACAAATTCTTAGGAGCACAGTTCCTAGGTTGAGGATATGAATACTTCATTGCCAAATTAAGTTTTAGAAAGATTCTCTGTTGATATCTCCACTAACAATGTGTGTGAGTTTTTTTTTTTTTTTTACTGCACCTTCAGCAACATTGCTTATTACAATTTAAGAAAAGTTGAGTTGATTGTCACCAAATTACCTTCTAACCTTCCGTGATTGGATGGGTCATCTTGTGGTTCTGATTGGCATGTGAAGAGGGTAGCTTTCTCTCTTTTCTAAAGTATTATGTGTCACCTACTTCCAAAGAGGATCTAGAATACCACAATGAAATACAAAAATATATTAGCTAAAACATTTGTTTTCACTTGACATTTTATTAAATCATTTCTGTGTTAAATACCTTTCAGATACATGTTGGTGTTATGGTTACTTTCTGAGTTCTTTATAGATCTTCACTGTCATGTATTTTTCTGCTGAGAACGCCTTTGTATAAATTACATTCTTCCTCATGTGATTTATTAGGATATAATATCCAACTGCAATAACTGCATTTGGGGTGGTTTTCAAACATGGCCCCCAATTTTTTGATACCCTCTACATTGGGAGGTGGGGTCTATGTATCCTTCCCTTGAGCCTGGGTAGCCTTGTGGCTTCCTTGACAATAGAGAGCAGGAGAAGTGATGCCCGAGGCTTCTGAGCCTGCATCAAAGCGGTGTGACTTTTGCCTTGTTTGCTGGAAAATTGAGCTGCCACGTAGTAAGTCTGACTCTGTTAGGGCTGCCATTCTAAGGAGGCCATATGTAGGTGTCCCTGTTGAGAAGACCAGCTGCCAAAAGCCTTCCAGCCACCCAGCCAACATAACAGAGATGAGAGAATGAGGAAACTGTTTTGAAAATGAATTCTCTAATGTCACCCATTTGAGTCATCTCTAGCCACTGAATCTTTCCTAAGACCCAAGACATCTTGGGGCAGAGAAAAGCCGTGTTCACTTTGTCACTATCCTAATTTCTGACTCATAGAATCCATGAATATAGTGAAATGGTTATTGTCTTCCAAGTTTGGGGTAATTTGTTACATCACCATAGTAACCACAACAAGGTCAAGGGGCATAGATAGTCTCAGAGCTGTTGTAACACTATTTCAGATGGCTTGCCAAAAAGAATGCCTCTCATAATTCTTTATTCAAGATAAGGTTTATTTGTGGATGGGGTTGAAGATTTTCACCCTTAATGATTGATAGCAAAATCAAACTTCAGTTTAAATACATATGTTGTGATTGCTGGTGGCTGGTATTAAGAGGAGATAGATATCTGAGACCACTGCTCAGGTTTTGCTCACCTGGCTTTCCTATTCAGGCATGGAGCTGATACTGGCTGAGCCTGGCATTTGAAACGTGATTGGGTTTCCCACACCCTTCTCCCTTCATGTATTTAAGATTAGTGAAACTTCTTTTCCAGAGATGGCTGGAAGATCTCATTCTACCTGCTTATTACAATGCATTGGTATTGGTGCTGTGGGAAGGAATTCCAAGATTGATTGGTGATGTCGGCTCCTGGAGTGTGCGGTGGTGGATAGGTAGGTTTGTGTGCTGTGTTGAATATGCTCTCCTTGACCTTTGATCTTTGCAGCCACTCACAGTTCATTAGGCTTGAGTGACAAAAGTTTAAAAACGTACTCAGAGTCAAGTGGCAAGAAACCCTTCTGGAAGGTGGTGCTCAGCTCATCCTGGGCTAAGCTTCCCTTTGCTGCTCTTGCTGGTTCTTCTCTGTTTATATTTTCAATAGTCTTCAACTGCAGATCTACTGTGTGTATCACAAGCATGTGGACAGGTACACAGAAACAGAGGCTGCACCAAGTAGGTTATGCTTTCCAAACTTCAGCTGTTTTATATATTACCTTTAGGATTTTTTGTTTTATGGCCACAACTACAGTATTCTTCTGCCATTTACAAAAATTTAATATAGCCAGGTGTGGTGACTCACTCCTGTAATCTTAGCACTCTGGGAGGCTGAGACAGGTGGATTACTTGAGCTCAGGAGTTCAACACCGGCCTGAGAAGAGCGAGACTCCCATGTTTACTAAAGTAGAAAAACTAGCTAGGCATTGAGGTGGGCACTTGTAGTCCCAGCTACTTGGGAGGCTGAGGCAGGAGGATTTCTTAAGCTTAAGAGTTTGAGGTTGCTGTAGCTATGATGCTACGCCACTCTACCAAGGACAACATAGACTCCGTCTTAAAAAAAAAAAAAAATATATATATATATATATATATATATTCATATTCTAAAAATCAACTCATTGTTTTTAAAATATATTTGTTTTTAAAAGCTAACTCTATTACCACCACAAATGGAAAGCCAGTATCACTTGCCATAAATAAGCAGAAATCTTCAAATTAAAGACAATGAAAACAAAACAATGGCCTTGAATTCCAGCAACATACTGTTGCTTGCCAGAGGCTCTCAGACAGAGACCTGCTGTCTCTTTTAACAAGGGCCATTAGCCAAATGTTAGAGACTCATTAGCAGGCGCTGAGTCGGCCTCTCTTGATGAGAAGGATGGCAGGAGCATTAAGAAGGGAGTCACTTTCTAAGGCTGAGATTCCATCCATATTCCTGAAAACCCTTTTGGAAATGATTTTCCACAGGGGTGAGGGGACCTGGGTAGAAGCTGGGAGTGCAGATCTGAGAGGGCTTTGAATGCCAAGGCAAAGGGACTCATGCATTGGCAGGGAGTCTCCTTGGTTATGATGGGGGTTATTGTGGGGGGTGCAGGAATAGTTCGTTTCTATAGCAGAATATATTGGCGAATAGGGAATCCCAGTCCCCCCAGTGGATTGGATAGCCCCATTCAGGCAAACAGCTCCCTCTTTGGTCCACCAATTGGTGAGAAGCAAGTATCTGATCTTGAGGGCCCAGGCCTGCCTTTGGACAGGCACCAAATAACATCCATTCCTCAGGAGGTGTCCTGCATTGCTTGAGAGCCCCCGTGAGCTCTCAGAATGGAAAGAAATAAAATCGAGTTGGCACTGTATCCAAGTGGCATGTGGCACAGGCGTGTGCAGTTGGATTATTTTTATTTATGATAGCTGATTCACAATCGTCTCCATGGCGATGGGGGAGCTGAAGGCGGAGGGAAGGAGCGCGTCGTCGCTTTATTAAATGACCCAACGAAAGGAAAAAAGCCCTCAGACACATTAAGGATTAATTTAACACTGTGGCCTTGCTGGGCGGATCATTACCCGTCCCTGCTACAGATGTTGGCACTTCCATTTCCAGAGTGATCTGAACAGAGTGCGGCTCGTCTGTTTGCGTTCAAATGTCATTCTTAGCTCAAGCATGGCCAGATGCCAAGGGTCAGGAGAGCTGCTGGTGACCTCATCGGGAGATGCTCTCTGCCACAGAACGTCCTGGAAGCTATTCACAATGCTGTTTTGAACATTCTGTATCTATATATAGATACTTATGTATGTATTTCTGGGATTTTTTTTATTGACTTAAATAGATATGAAATCATCTTTATAAATTGTACATGCCATACAATGACTATCCATGTACTTACCACGTAGTTTAAGAAAAATGAAAATATTATTTCTTTTACATAGGGTAAGAGGGTGATGGTCACATAATACTGATTTGTCTCGATTTCCTCTGGCATCCCAGTTTTCTCTTGTGGCCTTGGTGAGGTAACATTTCACTCCTGAAAGTGTGTTTCAGTTCGGATAATAACTTGTCTGTCCACTTTCAAGCCCCCTCTGCGTCCTTCCCCAGTCTCATCCCCTCTCCCTTCAGAAAGAAACTTTGTGCTTTGAGTTCATCATTCCCTCCTGTTCTGCATCTGTGTTCCTAAATGATACGTTACTTGTTTTGTCTCTTCATGAGCTATACATAAGTGAAATTGTACCGCGGGCATTCTTTTTCATCACTTTCATGGCTTCTCTTTCATTAAACATTACATCTGGGAGACTCACACTCATTGTTAGGTCTGGTGGTGATTCCTCCATTTCTGCGGTTGTGTACTGTTCCATGACAGGACTGTCACACAATCTCTCCATTTCACTGCTGATGGCCTTTGGGTGGTTGCCTGTTTTGTCTCCACTGAACAGGCTGTTATGAACATGTTTGTACATGTGTCCTGACATACCTGTGCCTGAATTCTCTAGGCTCTGTGTCCACAATTGCTGGGTCCTATATTCACAGTATCTGCAACTTTTTTAGATGGTGGCAAACTGTTTTCCAAAGAGGTCATATAAGTTTATACCTCTGCCAGTGACAGAGGTGTTTTGACCATTCTGCATCTTCATCAGTGCTTATTGCCAGATGATTTCATTTTTACCAGTCAGATAGGTGCGATCTGGTATCTCATTATACATTTGGGCCTTCAGTGCTGCCTGGGACTGTCCTTAGCTGCCCTGCTCTGGTATTGGTATTAGGAAGTCTACCTTCCTGTAAATAGAGTAGGCTGTATCCGCCAGTATCTATCATAATATGGTTGACATTTTGATCCACATCTGTCTTACATCTTTATCCATTTTAATTGGTTGAGCACTTGCATGCCATTTAAGGGTATCCTGAAGACCACTGCCCACAGCAACTAGCAATGCTGTCTCTTATACGTTAGGTGCTTCTGGGCCTCCAGTTCACCTGTCCCAAACCAAGCTAGCCTGGACCTGCAGGTTTTCTCCCTCCATGCAGCTCGCTGCTCATCCCAGCTCCCTCCAGACTCTGAATTCATAGATTTGTTTGTGACTTCAGCCTTTTTATTATTTAAAGATATCTTAATAGCCATTTGTGGAGTAAGTCTTGCTTCATTAATCTGAGATCTTCTGAAGTGTTCATCTATATTTCCCTCAGAGACCAGCATGGTGTTTTGCTACAGCTCATTCATTCAGGAAGTCTTTGTAGAGCCCGTTAGTGTCAGGCCTAATGACTGAGGAATCAAAAATAAGGAAACAGAGTCTCTTGCTCTTCAGGGGGATGAGATTTCCAGGAACAATAGAGAAATAAGTGAGAGTGATGAGATGTGACTTTGACAGGAGGAATATTTAGATTACTAAGGAGAGTTTCTTTGCCTGAAGAAGTTGGGTTAAGTTTCCCAGATGAAAGGTAACTCTGAAGTAGGTTTTGAAGGATGAATAGGAGTTGAAGAAATGGTAAGTTGGCTCGGCGCCTGTGGCTCAAGCGGCTAAGGCACCAGCCACATATACCTAAGGTGGCAGGTTCAAATCCAGCCTGGGCCCACCAAACAACAATGATGGCTGCAACCAAAAAATAGCTGGGTGTTGTGGTGGGCGCCTGTGGTCCCAGCTACTTGGGAGGCTGAGGCAGGAGACACACTTGAGCCCAGGAATTGGTGGTATTGAGCCACAGCACACTACCCAGGGGGACAGCTTGTGGCTCTGTCTAAAAAAAAAAAAAAAAAAAAAAAGAAATGGTAAGTTATCCACATTTGACCTTCCTAGCTTTTGGGATTACTGTAGTTCTGTTATTTTGCATCCTTGGAAACCTTTGTCTAAAAAAAAAAATTTTAAAGGTAAATACTAATGAAGATTGGCAAATATCATTTCAGTATCTCTGGGTATTTGGCCATTAAAGCATTAGAAATGAGTTGAGAAATTAGTGTCAGTGTGACTTCTATGCATTCGTCCTTTTATTTGAATGCCTAGTTTGCATCTATTGGATGTTTGAATTAAGAATAAAGAAAAAAAAGGATAAAGAAAAATCAAGCCCCATTCTTAGGACCATGACTACTGTGGATTCTGTTCTGACCTCAAAGGGGTCAGACGACTCCAGCTGGTGACAGCAGCTGTCATCACAGAGGTGCATTATCTGAGCATTTCTCAGCCATTTAGATCAGGCTGTGGTTCTGATCACAGTGACCGAGACTGCACAGAGTCATTTTGGGCATTTTGCTAATTAGAACAAAGCCATCAGGTGAAATGAGCTATCCGTCCCGATTCTGTGCTAATGACTGCTGACTGGGCTCTGATGAGCCAGCCATGGGCTGTGCTTGAATCAGGGGCATCTCAAGGCTGTTTGAGGGTGTTCTTCAAGGCTCAGAGGCTGGGCTGGAGTTGGGAATGAGAGGATGTTTTCTCTCCATGGGGAAACCTTGAGAGTGTTTGTATCAGTGTGAGTTCCTCACGCCTTTGGAAGCTACCTGTCTATTAAGCAGTATTTGCCTTTGCCCTTAACCTTGACCTGACCCTTGTCTATATGGCTGTCAGTCAAACAAGCAGAGGTGCTGGCATCTTCCCTGACAGTTGGTGTGGTAGTGACTGTCAGTGCCGGTGAAGCTGGCTTGTCTTCTAAGAGGCACCCATGATGTTTTAGTCTGGAGAGAGGGGCTGATTGAGAGATTGGACTGTTGAAAGGCAGGCAGAGGGCAGGTCCTCCTGGCAGTCCAATTAATGCATAATGTTAGACTCCAATCAGATGGTCTTTCATCACACTGGCTTTTACCATGTTAGGTTTTAATGTAGAGGCCAGGTCAGCTGGATGTGTGGGTGTTGTGAGTTGAATTGTGTCCCTTCCAAAATATACCCAACTCCTAACCTCCAGTACCTGTGAATGTGAGCTAATCTGTAGAGAGGGCCTTTGCTTTACCTGGATGGAGTTGAATAACATTCTCCTTAGTAAAGTATTTTAAGAAAGGAAAAGCAGGCAGCGCCTGTGGCTCAGTGAGTAGGGTGCTGGCCCCATATACTGAGGGTGGTGGGTTTGAACCCGGCTCCAGCCAAACTGCAACAAAA
>CAUYTI010134530.1:0-11097 GCA_963575145.1 Galago senegalensis | reverse complement strand
TGTGGTCCCAGCTACTTGGGAGGCGGAGGCAGGAGACTCGCTTGAGCCCAGGAGTTGGAGGTTGCTGTGAGCTGTAATGCCACGGCACTCTACCCAGGGGGACAGCTTGAGGCTCTGTCTCAAAAAAAAAAAAAAAGACATAAGTGTGGTAAGTTTGTAATCATTTGAGTTCCACACAAATAGTTATGGCAATAAATTCTGGGCCATCATCGTTATAGACACTATAATTTACTGTGCTAAACACTCTTATAAATCCATAACAGTCATAGATTCAGGAATACTTGTCAATTTTCAAGTCTTTATGGCAGACAAGGAGAAGGAAATACCCCTCATGTAAAAGCTATTTTGGAGGAGATAGTGAGCTTTTGCTAGAAAAAGTAAAAAATTAAAGTTACTAAGCATTATTCTGCTGTTGGAATTAGGATGTTGAAAAACTAGTATCCATGCTTTCTTTCTCTCTTTCTTTTTTTTCTGAGACAGAGCCTCAAGCTGTCCCCCTGGGGAGAGTGCCGTGGCATCACAGCTCACAGCAACCTCCAACTCCTGGGCTCAAGGGAGTCTCCTGTCTCCGCCTCCCAAGTAGCTGGGACCACAGGTGCCCACCACAATGCCTGGCTATTTTTTGGTTGCAGCCATCAGTATTGTTTGGGAGGCCCTGGCTGGATTCAAACCTGCCACCTTAGGTGTATGTGGCTGGCACCTTAGCTGCTTGAGCCACAGGCGCAAAGCCAGTATCCATGCTTTCAACTGACTTTTTCCTGTACAGATTTATGTCATGTAGTAGGTAAGATAACTTACTCAGCAATATATACTGTGCAGTGTGTCAGGCACTGTACTAGCAGCTGCTCTGCGGCTACTGGTACTGACGTACGTACCTAAGAAGTGTCTGCTCTGCCCCAGTTTGGGGGATGGAAGGAGAGGGAACTTTACTAAACTAGGCAAATTTCACCTCCCCGGGAATCATTTCCTAAGGGAGGGGTGGATTTCCAGGTCTTTTATTTTTCAACTTTGTGTGAAGCTTTCTCTGCCTCACATGGTACTGTTCTCACGTCAAAATATCCATCTCATACCAAGGCTTCTCAATTCATTAATTCGTTCAAGGAATGTTTACGGAGCTTCTGCTGTGTCCCGAATAATAGGCAAGGTTCTTCTGTGCATGGAGTGTACAGTTCTAAGGGATAACACAATAAATAAAATAATTTCTAACATAAGTTCAATTATGAATAATTAAATAACTGATTGGCAAGGCGCTAAGAAGGAAATGAATAGGATGATGTGTTATGTCTTTCAGTCTTCAAATGTAGCACATAATAAGCTCTTCCACTTTTTTTTTTTGCGACAGAGTGTCACTATGTCGCCCTTGGTACAGTGCTCTGGTGTGACAGTTCACAGTAACCTCAAACTCTTGGGCTTAAGCCTCAGCTTCCCAAATAGCTGGGACTACAGGCGCCCGCCACGACGCCTGGCTATTTTTTTTTGTTGCAGTTTTTTAACTGGCCTGGGCCGTGTTTGAACCCGCCAACCTCGGTGTATGTGGTTGGCGCCGTCACCACTGTACTACGCGAGCTGAACCAGGCTCTCTTCCACTTTTGGAAATGATGACCTGCCAAGGTCATCAGATTTCAAAAGAGGAAAAAAATAATAATGCCTTACAATCAACTGATGAATGCATAGCCACCACTGCTGAAGAAAACGGTATCGGGACCCCTCCGTTTGGAAGGGGAGAGGTTTGTCAAAAAGAGCGGTGAGAAAAAGTCACTTTGGAGGCGGGAGCGGGGGAGGGGGGACGCTAAGTCAAGCGTAAAGACAGACCGAAAAGACACAACCTGAAGTCACATCTAAGTCTGGCCATTAGGATTTCTTTCAGTCTCTTCTATGCTCTCCCGGCAGCAAGAATCTGGATGGAAAGAAAACTAATGCCATGAACTTCAGGGTAGATTTCCTTTCAATTATTACTCCTGACCGGTGGCAGGAACCTAGGAGAAAGAGGTCAAGGTGTGTTTTAATGAACGACAGCTCGCGGGAACGGCACTAGCAAGTGCAGGACAGAGGACGGCGGGAGAAGGCGCAGCACTCAAGGTGAGACCCCAGAAACCGTCCCCGCCGGGAGCCGCGCGCCGCTCAGGTGGCCTTTCCCGCTCAGGTGAGCTCCTCCCGCGCCTCCCATTGGCCGGCGGCCGGCGGCGCGGGGGGGCGACGCAGCCCGGTCTAGTTCAGGGTCTCGGGCGGCGCGTCACTTCCGGTAGCGCGGAGCTTGTAAAACACCCTGGAGAGAAGATGGCGGCGGCGGCGGCGGCGGCTCAGCAGCTCACGGATGAGGAGCTTTTCTCTCAGCTCCGTCGCTACGGCCTGTCCCCGGGCCCGGTGACGGAGAGCACCCGCCCCGTCTACCTCAAGAAGCTGAAGAAGCTTCGTGAGGAGGAGCAGCAGCAGCACCGGCCGGGGGGCCGCGGCAGCAAGACGCGGAACAGCAATAACAATAACACGGCAGCCGCGGCGGTGGCGGCCCCGGGCATGGGGGTCCGGCCGGCCGCGGGCGACCTGCCCTGCCTGCGGGCCCCCGGGGGTCTGGGCCGGGTCACGGCCGGGGGCCCCGAGAGCTTCCCGGGAGGGCCCGTCCCCGCCGCCCCCGCGGCCGGCGGCAAAGTGCTGCTGGGCTTCAGCTCGGACGAGTCGGACGCGGAGGCCGGTCCCGGGTCGCAGGCCGGCAGCGGCGGCGGCAGGAGAGACCGGGCTCCGCTCCAGTGCCGCGGGCTCCGGGCGCCGCCCGCGCCCCCGGCCGCCAGCGAGGCGCCCCCCGGCGCGGCGGCCGAGCGGAGGAAGCCGCACGCGTGGTGGGGGGCCCGGAGGCCGGCGGGCCCCGAGCCGCAGAGCCCGGCGGGGAGGGACGCAGCCGGGGGAGACGAGGACGGGCCGGCGGAGGACGGCGCGGACCGGGACGCGGAGGCCGAGGAGCCGTTGTGGGCGAGCCGGGCGGTGAACGGCAGCCGGCTGGTGTCCTACAGCTGCCGGGAGAACTACTCGGACTCTGAGGAAGAGGCGGCCGAAGACGCGGCCTCCGCCCGACAGGTGTTGAAGGACGACCCCCTTCCGCGGCACCGGCCCAGACGGACCCACAGTAAGCCGCCTTCCCCGCTGGCTGCGAAGGCTGCCGGCGGCCGGCTGGAGCCCGCGGCCCCAGGAGGGGCAGGGCTCGCGATGAATGACAGGGCGGCGGCCGCCGGGAGTCTAGACAGGAGCCGAAGCCTCGACGAGGCGGCGGCGGAGCAGCGAGGAGGCTGCGATCAGGGGGACTCCAGCCCGGTCCCCAGATTCCGCGCCAACGCCAAGAAACTGCCCCCGGTCCTGTCTCCGCAGCTTACTGACGTGGACTCAACCTTGGATTCTTCCGCAGGCTCCCTTCTTAAAACCAACAATCACATCGGTGGGGCCTTCGCTGTGGACGCCCCCAGGATCTACTCCAACAGCCTCCCTCCCACTGCGGCCGTGGTCGCCTCCGGCTCACTCAGGATCAATCACGCCAATCACACGGGCTCCAATCATACCTACCTGAAAAACGCGTACGGCAAACCCAAGCTCTCCGAACCCGAAGAGGAACTTCTCCAGCAGTTTAAACGGGAAGAGGCGTCCCCGACAGGGAGTTTCAGTGCCCACTATTTGTCCATGTTTCTCTTAACTGCTGCCTGCTTATTTTTCCTAATCCTGGGACTGACTTACCTAGGAATGAAAGGGACTGGAGTGTCTGAGGATGGAGGCCTCAACAGTAAGTATTAAATCCTGTGGGTGAGGTGACAGGGGATGCTGCTAGAGGTCTGCTTGAGCGGCCCTTAGGCTTTTACCTGCTAGGACGTGGTTTAACTGCAGCAAGCAACAGTGAGTGCGTGGGTCATCTTTAGGAAAGAACGAAACTATGAGAACCAGGTCCCATGGCTGGTTTTAAGAAGTTTCTGTACCATGTTTTGTGAAATTCAGAGCAACTTACAGAGGGACGAAATATTACCAGACTGTTAGTAAAGTGTGAATATGTGACTTTTAGCCTTATATAATTTATGCATGTGCCACTCAACAGTTTTAAATGTATTATGATTGTTAATGGATATCATAATGCAGTGTTTTTTCAGATTGACTTGTGATTCTAAAAGGCAATGTAATAGCTCTTGAAATTCAGGTTAAATATTTTGTAGTAATAATTGTGTGTGTTGGTAGTTCTGTAAATTTCTTCCAAGTGAATGAATATAAGAGATCAGGAAGGCACACCTCTTAATTGATTTTTCAGCCCAAAGCAGCTCCCCTCCCAACTGTGAAGAAAGTAGTATTAGTGTGCGTAGTGGAGGAGCTTGGAGTCATATTTGCTTGGACTGGTTTGCAGGCCCTGCTCTTTACTCAATGAATGTAGGCTGGTGTGCTCATTCATTCTTTAAACTAGTATCTTCAGGCCTGGCGCAGTGGCTCATGCCTGTAATCTTAGCACTCTGGGAGGCCAAGGCGGGTAGATTGCTTGAGCTCAGGAGTTCGAGACCAACCTGAGCAAAATTGAGACCCCCGTCTCTACTAAAAATAGAAAAACTGAGGCAGGAAGATCGCTTGAGCCCAAGAGTTGGAGGTTGCTGTGAGCTATTGACGCCATGGCACTCTACCCAGGGAGACAGCTTGAGACACTGTTTAAGAAAAAAAATCAGTATCTTCCTCTATGGTGACCAACTAGGATAGAGCAGTAATAAGTCAGAGTATCCCTACCCTTAAACACAAAAAGATAAGCACAGATGGTTTTGTGTTCTGAAGGAAATAAAGATGGAGAAATTGGTGTGAACTACTTTTGAGTGAATAGTCAAAGGAGATAGTTTTGAGGTGAGACCTGAAACAGAAGGTGATCTTGTGGAGAGATGAGAGCATTCCCCAGGCAGAGATCCTAAGAGGATTGAGGTGAGAGCTTTCCTGTAAGTTAGAGTGGTTTGAGCACCTTGAACATGGAGAAGAGAGCAAGGGTTAGAACTTCATTTTCCTAATCTATAAAGTGACACTAATATTGACTAGAGAATGATAGCTGTGAGGATTAAAGGAGAAAGTAAATTAGTACATAATGCTGAATACACGATTTCTTAGTATTACATCCCTCTGTCCAGTCCCTTGGAAGACTTCCCACTTTTTTCACCCAACATTAATTTTCTGATCATGATTTTTATTTATAAAATTATCTTACTATTTGGGTTTATATCAAAATGTAGTGAAAGATGGAGTTAGCTGACTCAGATTGAGAGTAGGAATCAAAATAGTATAAGCTTTGCTTTCAATGTAACCAACACCAAGATAGTTAAATGATAGATTATTACTATATTGCTGAATTATCAGGGGTTGGAAGAGGAGTAAAATTCAACTTTCACTTTAAGTGGATCCCTGGGAGCAAGAGTGAGATATTGTGTACTGCCCTAAATGTTTGGCAGAACAAAAATAAGGGTACACTGGAAGTTAAACCAGTAAATAAATTGACCAAACTAAATGACATCACCTATCAGCAGTACCTGTCGGCATTTGTTTCTCTAACTGCTACTGTAAGACCTGGCCCTTATCTTGAAGCTAAGGGGTTTCTACATTCACCATCACAGCAACTCACAGACGGAGATGGTATTATTCTCATTTTATGAGAGAGCATGAGACTAAAGTAATTTAAGAAATGTACCCAGAGTTGAACAAGTTAGTGAGTGGCAGAGTTAAGATTTGGTTTTAGAGCTGGGCGTGGTGCTGCCTGTCTGTAGTCCCAGCTGCGGGGGAGGCTGAGGCAGAATTGCTTGAGCCCAAGAGCTTGAGGTTGCTATGAGATACAATGACACGAGGGCACTCTACCCAGAGCAGTAGAATAAGAGTCTCTCCAAAAAAAAGAAAAAAAAAGGGTTTGGTTTCAGATGTTTTTTCCCAACTATAAAGTTATTTTTTAACAATATTATGGGTATTGTTTGTAGAGTGCTTTCTGAATAAGTGGGTTATTTATTTTATGATTAAGAAAATAATTGAGTATTTGGTAGCAGTCAGAATTACTGATGAGACAGTTCTCAATTAAGGTGACTTTTTGTCTTGGCGGCCATAGCTCAGTGAGTAGAGTACAGGTCACATATATCAGGGACTGGTGGGTTCAAGCTAGGCTGGGCCTGCTAAACAACAGTGACAACTGCAACCAAAAACTAGCTGAGTGTTGTGGTAGGCGCCTGTAGTACCAGCTACTTGGGAGGCTGACCCAAGAAAATCACTTAAGCCCAAGTGTTTGAGGTTGCTGTGAGCTGTGATGCTAAGGCACCCTACCGAGGGCGATATAGCCTCAAAAAAAAAAGGGCTTAGCACCTGTAGCTCAGTAGCTAGGGCGCCAGCCACATACACCAGAGCTGGCAGGTTGAAACCAGCCCGGGCTTGCCAAACAACAATGACAACGACAATCAAAAAATAGCCAGGCGTTGTGGCAGGCACCTGTAGTTCCAGTTACTTGGGAGGCTGAGGCAAGAGAATTGCTTAAGCCCAAGAGTTTGAGGTTGCTATGAGCTATGATGATATGGCACTCTACTGAGGGTGACATAGTGAGACTTTGTCTCCAAAAAAAAAAAAAAAAAGGAAAAAAGTGACTTGTCTCATCACCATTAAGATGAATGACGAATGTACTAAAATTTCAGACAGTATAAGAATGCTAGAATTTTGGTACTCTTCCTCACTTCCACTGATATGGAAGGAAATTATAAAGTGTTTTGCAGTATAGTAAATAATAAATGAAGCAGCCTGGGTGATAGAACAGTGGCTAAGAGTAGAGGACCTGGGTCCTAGGATTTGTCTCAGTGACCTTTGTCAAACTCCTTTTTTTTTTTTTTTTTTGAGACAGAGCCTCAAGCTGTCCCCCTGGGTAGAGTGCCGTAGCATTATAGCTCACAGCAACCTCCAACTCCTGGGCTCAAGCGAGTCTCCTGCCTCCACCTCCCAAGTAGCTGGGACCACAGGCGCCCGCCACAACGCCCGGCTACTTTTTTTTTTTTGGTTGCAGCCGTCATTGTTGTTTGGTGGGTACGGGCTGGGGATTCGAACCTGCCACCTTAGGTGTACGTGGCTGGCGCCTTAGCCGGTTGAGCTATAGGCGCCGAGCCTGTCAAACTCCTTAACCTCAGGGCCTGATTGTTCTGTATATGCTGGATGGGAGTAATAGTATCTACTGTTTATGGGGTTGTGGCAATGGTCAAATGAAATAGTTTGTTAAAGAAATGTTAGGTGGTATTTA
Source organism: Galago senegalensis (assembly GCA_963575145.1). Taxonomy (NCBI): domain Eukaryota; kingdom Metazoa; phylum Chordata; class Mammalia; order Primates; family Galagidae; genus Galago; species Galago senegalensis. Next base: position 3,848 of record CAUYTI010134530.1, on the reverse strand, counting down.
TTCAGACATTTAGACAAAATTTGTTGTATTCTTGATAAACTATATGTAAAGAGAAATCTAGTTAAATCTTTTCCATAAATTATATTTAGTAGTGCATTTCTTATGTATTTAACACTTAATTTTTATTAATTCTATTAACTACACATGGTAGAGTTGATAGAAAAAATTTGACTGGAATTATAATGCATCCTTAAATGTATGATATACTAGACATCGTTCAGTTCATCTGCACACCTAACGGTGTCACGGTTTCAAGAGTGAATAATTGTCACTCCCTATATTTATGTATTCCAAATCCTTTGTCATATTATGATGCTTAACCATAGGGTTCATTAGTCAAATAGGATGCTTAAGGAAATAGTTTTACCTTGAGTAATAATTTCACCAGAAGATTGTAGGTTATCTGTACGAGTAGGCTTTAGTAGGCTTTTATTAGTTACTTAAATTATGTAGAACATATATTCTTTTAAATCGTTCTTAATTATTTGGTGTTTGACAGTTTTTGTCAGTACTCTATTTTTTTTATTAATTACTCTGAGTCTGTTCCTCATCTGTAAAGTTGGGGGGACTGATGAGTAAATTATTTTCAGCTCCAAAGGTTTAAGATGCTCCCTTTGAACTGCCTTATCAAAACAACTCAAGGATGGGCCTGCAATCAGATGACCCTCTTGTTCCACAGAATTAGACCGTTACAGCCCACCAAAAGACATAGAGAAGCATAACAGATTGAATATCTTAAGCTCATGTGATTATTATATTTACAAGATCACAGTTACTGAAGACATGCTATTTTGGAGAAAGTTTAGATAGAGATGAAGCAAAAAAAAAAAAAAAAAAAAAAAAAAAAGCATGGTTATTGCCGAGGAGTCTCATGCTCATTCTTGGTATAAACAGGTTTAAGTATTAGATCCTTTAAGAACTTTCTTAATATTTTTCATGTAAATACATCTGTGTGTGTGTACACTCATTCAACAGGAGTGTCTCCTGTGTGCCAAGCACTATTTTATTTTATTTTTTTTTTTTTTGAGACGGAGCCTCAAGCTATCCCCCCGGGTAGAGTGTCATGGCATCACAGCTCACAGCAACCTCCAACTCCTGGGCTCAAGAGAGTCTCCTGTCTCAGCCTCCCAAGTAGCTGGGACTACAGGCGCCCACCACAACGCCCGGCCATTTTTTGGTTGCAGCCATCATTGTTGTTTGGCGGGTGCGGGCTGGGGATTTGAACCCGCCACCTTAGGTGTATGTGGCTGGCGCCTTAGCCACTTGAGCCACAGGCGCTGAGCCCCAAGCACTATTTTAAACAGCTGGGATATGTGGTGAACAATATGTGGATATGTGGAAGATGAAATCTCTCAGCTCAAAGCTTACACTGTGGATAAGTAAGAATTTTAGATATGGTAGTTGGTAACACAGGTTATGCTAGTAACTCTTGTGGGCTGAGATGAAGGCATATGAAGTGTTACAGGTCACATTCTTTGAGGAGGGATGTTTGATCTGAGTGATTCAAAGGAACTCGCTATTGACAAGGAGAAGGAGAATATTCTTACAGAAGTAACAGCAAGTGCGAGAAGAACTTCTGAAGGCTGGGCACCTGTAGCTCAAGGGCAAAGGCACCAGCCACACACACCAGAGCCGAAAATAAGACACTGTCTTATATTTATTTTTTCTCAAGAAAACACACTAGGGCTTATTTTCAGGGGCTGTCTTTTTTTTTTTGGCTGGGGCTGGGTCTATACTAGACATCCTCATCTGTCTAGTATACTCAATGCTTGACAACTCCCTTTCTCATGAAAGTCTGTCCTTTCTAAACTTCTCTGTCACCATTCTCTCCTAGTTTTCATGCTCCTGTCTGCCTGTGTTTTAGTATTAATGGTCTCTGGAACTTTATCTTTGGGTCTGTGCTTTGATACACATTTCCCTAGGCAGTTTCCTCCACTCTCCAGGATACTTTTCACTTTTGTTTACATTCTCTTTGATTTCTCCTCTGAGCATCCACACTTACCTGCTGGTTTATTAGATGTCTTTTGGATGTACCAAAAACATTTGCCAGTACTATCTGACCTTTCTCCCTTGTCTTCACCTTGTTTTTTGCCCTTCTGTTCCCTGTTGTATTTAATGGTGCTTCCATTCACCCAGAGCTCACGAGAGAAACCTTAGGTTTGCCTAGATTCCTTCCTTTCTCTTACCTTCCTACTAATTCCCAACCTAATTCATTACCAAATCCTAGTGTTCTATCTCCTACATACTTTTTTTGTTTTGAGACAGAGCCTCACTTTGTCACCATTGGGAGAGTGCCATGGCTGTGGCGTTATATCTCACAGCAACCTCAAACTTTGGGCTCAAGCGATTCTCTTGCCTCAGCCTCCAAGTAGCTGGGACTAGAGGCACTGCTACAATGCCCAGCTATTTTTGTTTGTTGCAGTTGTCATTTTTTTAGCTGGCCCTGGCTGGGTTCAAACCCATCAGCCCCAGTGTATGTGGTTGGCACTACCCAGTGAGCTATGGGTGCCACCCTAAATGTTTCTTTTTTCTTTTTTTTTTTTTGAGACAGAGCCTCAAGCTGTCCCCCTGGGTAGAGTGCCATGGCATCACAGCTCACAGCAACCTCCAGCTCCTGGGCTCAAGTGAGTCTCCTGCCTCAGCCTCTCAAGTAGCTGGGACTACAGGCACCCGCCACAACGCCTGGCCATTTTTTGGTTGCAGCCATCATTGTTGTTTGGTGGGCCCGGGCTGGATTCGAACCCGCCACCTTAGGTGTATGTGGCTGGTGCCTTAGCTACTTGAGCCACAGGTGCCGAGCCTTTAATGCTTTTTCTAAGTGTTTCTTTTAACATATTTTGTCTTAAAGCCAAGACCAAGTGTTATAAAGAGGTGCTGTAGGTGGTTTTTATTTTTTTTTTTAAGCAAACTTTATTTTATTTTTATTATTTTTTGTTGTTGTAGTTTTTGGCCAGGGCCCGGCTTGAACCCGCCACCTCCAGTATATGGGGCTGGTGCCCCACTCCTTGAGCCACAGGCGTCACCTAAAAAAACTCCTGTTTTTTTTTTTTTCCACATTTTGGCCGGGGCCTGGTTTGAACGCATCACCTCTGGGATTTGGGTCTGGCACCCTACTCCTTAAGCCACAGGCGCCATGCTCCATAGGTTTTTTTTTTTTTTTTTTTATAAGTACTTAAAATTTTTTTTTTCTTTCTTTTTTTTTTTTGAGACAGAGCCTCAAGCTATCCCCCTGGGTAGAGTGCCATGGCTGCAAAGCTCACAGCAACCTCCAACTCCTGGGCTCAAGCAAGTCTCCTGCCTCAGCCTCCCAAGTAGCTGGGACTACAGGCGCCCGCCACAACGCCCGGCTATTTTTTTGGTTGCAGCCATCATTGTTGTTTGGCGGGCCCGGGCTGGGGATTCGAACCTGCCACCTTAGGTGTATGTGGCTGGCGCTTAGCTGCTTGAGCTACAGGCGCCGAGCCAGTACTTTAAATTTTAAAGTTATTATCACCAAAAGGTGCAGAACTTTGTTATCTAAAATGAGCATAGAGATAAGGATTTTGAAAAACCATTGGCTTGGCGCCTATAGCTCAACCGGCTAAGGCGCCAGCCATGTACACCTAAGGTGGCAGGTTCGAATCCCCAGCCCAGACCCGCCAAACAACAATGACGACTGCAACCAAAAAATAGCCGGGCATTGTGGCGGGCGCCTGTGGTCCCAGCTACTTGGGAGGCAGAGGCAAGAGACTCGCTTGAGCCTAGGAGTTGGAGGTTGCTGTGAGCTGTAATGCCACGGCACTCTACCCAGGGGGACAGCTTGAGGCTCTGTCTCCATAAAAAAGAAAAGAAAAACCGTTGTGGCTCTT
>CAUYTI010134528.1:0-15579 GCA_963575145.1 Galago senegalensis | reverse complement strand
GCACCTGTGGCTCAAAGGAGTTGGGCGCTGGCCCCACATGTCGGAGGTGGTGGGTTCAACCCAGCCCCAGCCAAAAACTGCAAAAAAAAAAAAAATAATAATAATAGAAGCAGCATATCCTTCACAGTCGAGAATTAGACTTAACTTCTTTCTTCAGCCTCTTTTTTTTCCTTCTTTTTTTTTTTTTTGCAGTATTTTGCCAGGGGCCAGGTTTGAATGGGCCACCTCTGGTATATGGGAATGGCACCCTACTCCTTTGAGCCACAGGCTCCGCCTTTTTTCTTCCTTCTTTATTTTCTTTACCCTCTTTTATTTCTATTATGGGCTTGACACTTATCAACAAGAATGAAAACATAAATGTACCCTAATTTCTCCATAAGGCCTTGACCTGGGGACTTACAGTATTAGTTTTTTTAAATATATAAAACCCTCTATCTTCCAAACTTCCCTATAGTGGAGTCCACTTCTCAGGTGTGAACTAAATTAACCAGTTGGTATGCTTATATATATCCCCATAATGCAAGAAAATAATTTCTTTTTTGAGACAGAGTCTCAAGCTGTCACCCTGGGTAGAGTGCTGTGGCGTCACAGCTCACAGCAACCTCCAGTTCCTGGGCTCAAACGAGTCTCCTGCCTCTGCCTCCCAAGTAGCTGGGACTGCAGGCACCCACCACAATGTCCAGCTATTTTTTGGTTGCAACTGTCATTGCTGTTTGGCAGCCTGGGCTGGATTCAAACCTACCAGCTCAGTTGTATGTGGCTGGTGCCTAAGCCACTTGAGCCTATAGGCACTGAGCCTTGAGCCACAGGCGTTGAGCCAAAAAATAATAATTATTATGTTAATGTTGATGACAATCAAAATAGTGTTATGGGGGCACTGTGCCTGTGGCTCAAGGAGTAGGGTGTTGGTCCCATATGCAGAGGGTGATGGGTTTGAACCCAGCCCCAGCCAAAAAGTGCAAAAAAAAAAAAAATAGTGTTACATCTTAAATGTTCATTGTTTTCAAACCAGTGCCCAATTGTGGGCAAAATAAATGTCCCACCAAAAGTAAAGGAACTTCACCCACCATCAAAATACTGCAGCCTAACCCTATACGAAGGAGAGAATGAAGTTACAATGTAAACTTTGCACTGCAAAAACTTTTCAAGGCTTCCAACTTTGCAAGAGTTACAAACAGACATGTTTACAAGTCTCTCATCACCCTTAAATATTGTTCCTCACTGTTTATATTTTAAAAATCAAATTTCAGTCCAGGCTTGCAAGGCAAAATGAGTTACACCGGTTTTGGCAAAAATATAATACATTCTCAGAGAGTGATGGTGTATGTAATAAAATATCACAAATGTGTAAACTCTCAACTATAAAATTATACGTTAATGTGAATAAATGCGATGTTTTTTTTTTAAAGCCCAATCTGGTATTCATTTCTATAAAGTCTGTTTTAAATATTTTCATTGAACAAGTAATTCACGTCGTACTGTGGCTTGGAAAATTAGTCGTGGATGTCAAAGAGAGCAGTTGTATTGAAATCGTACAAACCCTCTTGTGGAATATAATTAAGATGAAATCAGGAGTGCTTGTTTTTTCGATTATTTGCACAAAATAAATAAAGCCATGCAAAGAACTAAGGAGATTTATTCTGTGGCTGGGCAAATATAGAAATCAAATATTCAGATTGCAAGGTTGTGTTGACCAAAGAGTGATGGTTGTGTTAGGAGTTATGAAATGGGTCAAGTTTGCTGGGTAAGAAAAATATTCCCTGGTAACTATAATTTCCCCACATGATAAGATGTTTATTGCAAGATTGTATCAGTGACAGGCAGGGGGTGGTAACACAGGGGAGGGGCCTTGGGAGAATCAGTTTACAAATCTTTGGAAAAAAGAAATCATAAAACAGAGCCTGTTGGATTGTTTCAAATCCTAGCCCGAGTATTACCCTAGAGAAGAGAAGGTTATCTGACCCAACCTGGCTCAATCAGAATCACTTTCAAATCCGGGGAGTGAATAATCTACCAAGATCGGAGACCCACACCCCCTTTTCTGAGTGGCTTGCATGACAAAATGGGACAAATAACGTGAGAATTTGTTTCTGTTATGTTTTACTTCTGATGGATGAGAAATAACTACAAACTAAACAAATGGGGTCTTTTAAGCAACAACTTTTTTTTTATATTTTAAGGCTTATACAATCACATGTCAGAGAATGGAGTTCTCTTTAAGCTATTCTGGCATGCTGGAAAGACAATTTGTATATTTATTTAAAAAATACTGTAGTCACCATAACACTTAAGCGAGTCTTGGAACAGAACTGGGTTTGCAGAATTTTTCTTGTGTAATTCATGAAAATGGTGGTGTGGGATTCTTTCTTTCGTAAGCCTTTGTCCAAACTGTTAAAAATGGTGTAACAGGGCGGTGCCTGTGGCTCAAGGAGTAGGACGCTGGCCCCATATACGAGAGGTGGTGGGTTCAAACCCAGCCCTGGCCAAAAACACCAAAAAAAAAAAAAAAAAAAGAGAGAGAGAGACAGAAAGAATGGTAGAATACATAAAAGAGATAAAGTGTCTGTCTTTTTTAAGGCTGCATAATATTGCATGGTGTACATAGACCACAATTTATTAATCCATTCATGTTTTGATGGGCACTTGGGCTTCTTCCATGACTTGGCTATTCCGAATTGAACACAATAATCAAGTAAATGAGGCAAAAGCTATATTAATTAGTTGGATGTAAGCGCTCCAAATTTTATTAAAAAATCAACACCTTGTACCCCACATATGCATAAATGTATTTATGATACATGTGTATATGACTTAATAAAAAACAAATAAAATAATGGTGAAATAAACAAACAAGTGAGCAGAATTCATGCTTGATAAATACAGACATGCTCCCCGTGCAAAAATGCCCCCCGGGTTCATCACCAATTTAATTCCAAGCTCAATTCTCAAACACAACCTGTGATCGTAAGATGTGGGTTTACCTCTGTTCCTTTATATGCTTGAATTAAAGATTTTCCCTGACCCACATATGCACGCGATATTTCCATCCAGGGTGTGAAAAGCTTTATTTTGGTATTTCAATTTTATAGTCTCTGATTTTAATTTAAGGCATCAGTAATAAGTCGGCCCATCCTATTTTTTTTCTAGAAACAAATATTACGAGAATTTTGCCAAACGCATCATGCTGTCACATCATTAAAAAAAAAGGACAGTTGCCAATATCAACGGTTATTTTATTAATGTCCCTGGCTCTTTCCCACTGACATTGGAGACGTGTATGGCTGTGGGTAAGGTTTCTGGCCAGGATGGTGGAGCAGAGATATTCCCAATGATCATTCTTCTTAGTAAAGTATCACAAGAATGGAGAAGCAAGAATCCAATGTCCTCAATTCTAATATGAATACAGTACATGATCTAATACAAGTCCACTTAAGGGAAAAACTCAAATCAATTGAAGGTGGGGGGGCAGAGGAATGAGGGAGTGGGGACAAGGGCAGCTGGAGGGGGACAGGTGTGCTCCCACTTGATGGGCACAATGTTGGGGTCTATGACACACTCCTTGGCTGTAGGACACAATTTTAAGAGGGACTTTACTGAACAAATGCAAACACCGTAACCTAATTCTTGGTTACAATTCTTAACACAATTCTCAACTGTGTCCTAATTCTTTGGACACAATTTTAAGAGGGACTTTAGCTAAGAAATGCAAAGAGTGTAACCTAATTCTTTGCACCCTCAATGAACCCAAAACAATAAAAACAAAATACTTCAGATGGGGAACTCAATGACCCCTTACATTTAACTCCACATTATGAAATATGGGTGGAGATCACTGTGCATAACAGGCTGGGTCTGTTGCAGTTATCATCTGTCCAGATATGTGGTGTAGGATGTGTGGTTTACACAGAGGGTGCCCCCAACGTGTGTGGACAACTTAAGAAAGGATAATCAAAGCTGCCTTGAAATTGTAATACTTACGTCACGTTTGACATCTGCAGTTACAAGAGGTGCTCAAACGCGATTGGCATTCATCTTTGTGATTACTATAAATCAAATGTTGCAATTTTAATATAGGTTCTTTCCCTTTTTTTTTTTTTTTTTTTTGAGACAGAGCCTCAACCTATTCCCCTGGGTAAAGTGCCATGGCATCACAGCTCACAGCAACCTCCAACTCCTGGGCTCAAGCGAGTCTCCTACCTCAGCCTCCCAAGTAGCTGGGACCACAGGCACCCGCCACAACACGCGACTATTTTTTGGTTGCAGCCGTCATTGTTTGGTGAGTCCTGGCTGGGGATTCGAACCTGCTACCTTAGGTGTATGTGGCTGGCGCCTTAGCCGCTTGAGCCACAGGCGCCGAGCCTTCTTTCCCTTTCTTAAAACGTGCAAACATTTGGGGGGCACCCTGTGCATTTCACGTCTGTATAGATGGAGCCTGGGAATGGGTAGGAGGAAAAATGGAATATTTAGGCATTTGTGGACAAAACCCGCAGCTGTGCTCAGTTGTCGAGGGTGGCTTTTCTGTGATGTGTGGCTACTGCATCTGAGCTGCTTAGAGACCCACATGACGGCTTTGCCTGGAGCTTGCCATGAATATCTCACTTTTTTTTCCCAAAGAGCTGGAGAGAGCAGAGGGCAGAAGCCAACACAGCAGAAACAGAATGTACAGCTTGAATTAGAATATTATCAGTAGCAAATATTAATGGTAGAAAGAGAAATAAGAAAGTTTGGTAATGGTCTGTCTCTATAAAGCACAGCTGGGTGGATTTTGGTTTCCCACAGGGTTGGGCAGTGAAATCTTGGCTCTACATCCCGCAATAAGTATCCCCAGACAGTGGGTATTAATGCCTTTGAGTGCATCCCTTATCCATGCTGCCCTCATCCCTTTTGACTATGGGAGGAAAAAAAATAATTTAACAGGCACCACACCACAGGCGAGTTTTGCTTTCTGAGTCCTCAATGCAACCAGATATTATTTTCACCTTGAACTTTTTTTTTCAATAAGATAAATCTGTGTAGCAGAGAGGTTGTATAATGTTATGAGGAAAGAGAATAAGTCTCTGGTAGCCTGTGATTATTAAGTGTGGATGCATTTGTGATAAGCTTCCTGAAGGTCTGATCTCTCTCCTGGCAACTTGTAGGAAGGCACCTCAGAGCACCAGCTCTCATCAAAGAGAAAAAAATGGACAGGCAGGTACCACCTCTGTGGCAAGCTGTCAAAACTCAATGTTTCTTGGCTTTCAAATGCTGTTCTTGTCTTCTTCTGGCCAGAGCTTAAGATAGGAAGGAAGGAATAGGGCGCTGGCCCCGTACACCAGATGTTCACACCCAGCCCTGGACAAAAACTGAAAAAAAAAAAAGATAGGAAGGAAAGTCAGCCTCCAGGTTTGTGTCTGGCTACCTTCTACATTTCTTTGAATGTGCGATTTTGCAGTGTCCAAATGCTTTAGGTGGACAGTACATTAGGTATAGTATAAACGCGTGAGTTCTCTGTGAGTGCATGAAAACATGAATGGAATTAGGATAAAATTTTCCAGGTGTCCTCTGCCCACCCACCTCTCCCCCACATTAATACCCATTGATATTTTGATGAGGATTTTATTCTTTATCCTGAGCTGTTTTCTTTAAGATTAAATCTATCTCTGGTGAGATACATAAGCAAGCTGAGACCTTGTAGAAACACAATTCATAAATTATAAAAATGAAATGGAACCTTTCTCCATACAAGAGAAGGAAGGGGTGTATCTTGATGTGAGCATCTATTTCTGATACAGAGCCTGGTTCTGTTCAGGATCCCTAAGTTCCTCTGAGAGGTGCCTGAGGAATTTTGGGAAAGTGGCAAGTTCAGTACAAAGCACGTTTGTTATGAGACAACAATTAAAATAAGAACCAGGTCTCCCTTTAGTTCTTTGAGGAATCTCCACACTGCTTCCTGTAAGGTCGTACTAGTCTGCAGTCCCAGTAGCAGTGTATACACATTCTTTTTTCTCTGTCCACACCAGGATTTTTTGTAATAAAAGCCCATTGTAACTGGGGTAAGGTGATTTCTCATTGTAGTTTTTTTTTCTTTCTTTTTCTTTATTTCAAATTAATAGGATGGTACAAATGTTTAGGTTACGTTGTGTTCGCTTCTAAGGTAAAGATCAAGTTGTAGTGAAACTCCCTGCTTGAACACCCTCACCTTGTGCACATTGGATGAGATTCCCGCCAATTGCTCTCCCCCTCCTGCCAATCACTCTCCTCCTGCCAATGACCTTCTGTCTTCTGGCCCATTGCCCTCCCCCCTCCTGTCAAACATCATCCTTCCTCCTGCCAATCACCTTCCTTCTTCCTGCCAATTGCCCTCCCTCCTCCTGCCAATCACTCTCCTCCTACCAATCACCTTCCCTCTTCCCACCAATTGTCTTCCCTCCTCTTGTCAATCACCCTCCCTCCTCCTGCCAATCACCTTCCCTCTTCCTGCCAATTGCCCTCCCTCCTCCAGTCAATCACCATCTCTCCTCCTGCCAATCATCTTCCCTCCTCCCCCCTCCCCTTTGCTAGACTGTATTTGTGTTTTATCATTCATGGGGTTATGTAGTTGTAGTTGTTTGTATATTGGTTTCATATTAATATTGAGTACATTTGACTTTTTTTTCTATTCTTGAGATACTTTACTAAGAAGACTGTGTTTCAACTCCAATAAACACAAAAAAATGTAAAATCTCCATCTTTTTCACTCTGTGGTGTATATATACGCCACATTTTGTTAATCCATTCAGGAGTTGATGGGCACTTGCATTGATTCCACATGTTGGCAATTGTGAACTGAGCTGCAGTAAACATTCTAGTGCAAATGTCTTTGTGGTAAAATGGTTTTTGTTCTTTTGGGTAGATACCCAGTAATGAACTTGTGGGATCAAAAGAAGGTCGACTTTTAGTTCTTTAAAAGTTCTCCATACTCCTTTCCGTATTAATTTTCTTTCTCTTTTTTTTCCAGTTGGTCTTCCCATATTAATTTTCATTCCTCTAATGAATGATGCTGTGCAGTTTTTTATACATTTTCAGAAGCTTCTGTTCACATCTTTTGCCCACTTTTTAATTTTTTTTTCCTTGCTGATTTGCTTGGCTTCTTTGTGAACTCTGGTGATTAGCTTTTATCAGATGTATAGCTTGCAAATATCTTCTCCCATTCTGTAGGTTGGCTATTTATTTATGCATGAAGAGAGGAAAAACCCAGAGGCAATCAAGCTTGCAGAGGGAGAGAGGGGAACTGGCACACACCTGGCTGACGGGCCGGAGGAATGCTGTCTGGGTGATTAGCACACTTACAACCCAGACTCAAGCATGACCAAATAAATCCATGTAAGCATAAACATTTGTATAACATTTGTAGTCCTGTACTATTTTGAAATTTAAAGAAATTAAGACAAAGTAAGAGCCACAAGGGATGGCTTTTTCTTTGAACACACTCCTAATAGCCACTAAGTCATCGGTTTACTTATAAATAAATAATTTAATTTAATAATTTAACTTAATTCACTTATAAATAAATTTAAATAAATAATAAATAGATAATTTAATTTATTCATAAATAAATTTAAATAAATAATAAACCGATGACTTAGTGGCTATTAGGAGTGTGTTTGAAGAAATATTAGAAAAGATTAGGTGACATTCCCGCCAATCGCCCTCCCTCCTCTTGGAAATCACTCTCCCTCCTCCCCCCATTGCAAATTACTCTCCCTCCTTCCCTCTCCTGTCAATCATCCCCCCCCCCCGTCCTCCCATGAAAACAGTATAAGAGGGTATTGAGTTTATCTTTACATCTTGACAACCAACATTGACCCATTTTTCTCCTCCTATTGGTAAGAATTCACCATTTTAATCAGCTAACTCATACGGAACCCACATTTAGAGTAACAGCCTGTGTCAGGTTGGATACAGGATGTGGAGCCTACTTGGAGGAACACACATATTTGGTGAGTAAAGGAAGGATTGAGGTGAACAGATACATTTGATTATGTTGCTGTCCACTTAGGCACCCCTCATCGTGTGAGTAAAAACAGCCAGGACCACACATTAAAGGTACAAGTGCCTGCAAGAGGTGGGCTTCCCAAATCTCCAGGGAGAGCCCCCAGCAACCTCTGTTGTGGCTTTTTATTGAAGCATTAAACAACAGGTGTGGGGGCCCATGAACCAGGATCACATGTTTAATGATCACTATGTGCTTTTTCCCCACAGGCTCAAGTCCCACTCTGCTACACCTTGAATGTCCAAAGTATAACACCTCCTTGCTAATGAGCAACTGATTTTAACTCATTAGCGGCTACAACTGCTTGAGGGCTTGTCTCCAGGCTGCAAAACATCTCCATGCCAGATAGGAGATGCTGGGAGTGAGACATTTAAGAACCAGTAACCACTTCCACCAGCTTGATGAATGGTCTCCTACATGATTAAGTTGCATCCATCATCAGGAGGAACTTTTGTCATGGGTAACTTTTAGGCCAAGCTAAGAGGCTTGCACCTGACGCTAAAACTGCAGGTGGCCCCTGCCGGATTGTGTCTAAGGCACTCAACTGGTGGGCTTGTGTTTTGGCAGCATTGCTCAGGGACCAATGAAAAGGAAGCAAAGATGTATTTGGAAATGGCCAAGGTGAGACAGTCTCAGGTCTGCATGAGTGATGGAGACTCGTGGAAGAGAAAGAAGAATATGAAAGACAGAAAACATGGGGGACTTGTGTGTGAATCCAGAAATGCCATTGTGTGGATAACACATTTGGACATTGGTGTCATTGCTATCAGAAAACTTGAAGCAGGAGGCACAGAGAGAGTCAAGATATTTTATTCTTTTATTCTTTTTTTAAAGTGTTTGGGATTAATTAAGGGTACAAAGAATAAGGTTACACTGATTGCATTTGTTAGGTAAAGCCCCTCTTGTAATTGTGCCCCACCCGTAAGAGGTCTGTTGTACACCATGACCCCACAACCCTTTCCTGCCCCACAACCCTTTCCCTTCTCTCCTCTCCCTGCTCCCTCATTCCCCTATCCCCACATTGTATTAGCTCATGTACTGCCTTAATAGTAAAATTGAGGACATTGGATTCTTGCTTCTTCATTTTTGTGATGCTTTACTAAGAAGAATGTGTTCCATCTCCATCCAGGTTAATACAAAAGACTTAATGTCTCCATCTTTTTTAATGGCTGAATAGTATTCCATGGTGTACATAAACCACAGCTTGTTAATCCATTCCTGGGTTGGTGGACATTTAGGTTGTTGGAGAGAAGGGAACACTTTTACACTGTTGGTGGGACTGCAAACTAATACAACCATTTTGCAAGGAAGTATGGAGAATTTTCAAAGAACTCAAATTAGACCTTCCATTTGATGCTGCAATCCCATTGCTAGACCAAAAAAAAAAAATCTTTTTATTATAAAGACATTTGCACTATATTGTTTATCTCACCTCAATTTATAAACATCAAAAGGTAGAAACAGCCTAAATGCCCACCAACCCAGGAATGAATTAACAAGCTGTGCTATATGTACACCATGGAATACTATTCAGCCACTAAAAAGATGGAGACTTTATATCTTTTATATTAACGTGCAAGGAGTTGGACCATATTCTTCTTAGCAAAGTATATTTTTCAATGTTAGAGAATGAACCAATGTACGTCCAATTAGACCTGGCTGGAAGATATTTCTAATATCAGTTGTGCTTTCCAAAGAAGGAATAAAGATAGAGAAATTAATTAATTTATGGTTTTTTTTGACACATAATAATTGTGGCTATGTATGGATATAGAGTTTGACACATAATAATTGTGGCTATGTATGGGTATAGAGTGACGTTTTGTTACAGAAAACATAGAGTGATCATTTCAGGGTAATGAGTGTGTCTACCACCTGGACTATTTATCACTTCTTTGTGTTGGGAACGTCCAGCATCCTCCCTGTAGCTGTTGGAAATGATGGGATATATTATTAACTATCAGCATCCCACAGTTGTACAGAACATTAGAATGGATTCCTCCTGTCTAGCCCTGATGCTATATCCTTTAACCAATCACTCCCTTTCTCACCCTCTAGCATCCTCTGTTCTGTGTTTTCTTTCTACGAGATTCACTTCTTTTCGCTCCCACGTCAGAGCAAGAGCAGCTGGTATTTAACTTTTTCTTCCTGGATTATTTCATGTAACACAGTGTCCTCCAGTTCCATCCATTGTTAGAGAGAGACAGAGAGCAAGAGCATTTCCTCCTGTAAAATAAAGAACTATGTTCTAAGATACAGGATAAGCAGGAATAAAGAACTGTCACCAAAAAAAAATCAAGAGTGGAGACTTTCCAGATAAGAGGAGAATCATCACTCCTCACATAAGCAGTAAGAAAAAGACAGATAAGGAATAAAACATAACCCAATGGGTATGTCAGAAGAAGACCTATTTTGTACTTCTATCTTGACTGGAACAGATGCAGTAGATTCATGAGGTTCGAAGACAGATGTCCGCAGATGAGAGACCACATATCCATCCTTACCTGTGACGTGTAGGAGGCAGGGTCTGGAATTGATAGGACAGGATGCAAAAATAACTCGACATGTCTATTTTTGCTTTTCTTTTTTTCCCTGATAAGGAAGTCTTTTTCCTTCTTAATTCAATGCTTAGAAAAGGCATGGGTGGTCTGTTTCCATGTCTCTTAGGATTCAGATGCCCACATTTAAAAGATACAACATATATTTTATTTCAGTAAAAGAATAAAGCAGAAAGAAGGCAGTTATAAAGCATGATTCATGTAATTCATGCATTAATTGCTGTAATATTTGTTTTTGCAGTTGGGAGATGAAAGAAAATAGCATTTAGCATTGCATGAAATGACCCTGTGACATTTGCAAGAAAACTGAGCTATCATCCCCTCCTTGGTGTCAATCATTTCAAAGCCTCAATGGTTTTAAAATATATATACATATACCAACTGCCCAAGTTTCAGAATCATTATTTCCTAGGGGCCCTGTCCCTGCCATATTCCATCATAGCAAGGATGTCCCAGCAGAGCCGAAACCAGCCTTAGAGATAAAGTAACTCAGATCAAAGGGTCCTGGTCAGTTTTGCTCAGTAAATTCAGCTGCAACCCCAGGCAAGATTGTATAGAAACTCAGCAGGGACCCCTCCTTCATCTTTACATAGACACCAGCACTTAGAATATGCTTCTCCCAATTATCATGCAGAATCTTGATTTTTTTTTCACCCCTGCAGGTTGCTTTTTGTATTTATAAGTTGTGCATCTGAAGATTTTCTTATGCAAAAATAAGAAATGTTTCTTCCCCCTGTAAGGCAGATTTGCAAAGACTCAGCTATCAAAGGACTCATTTGCAGAAGTGTCTACGGGCAATTAGGAACCAAGGGATGAATTCAGAGCAAGGGTTGGTTAACCAGTTTGATGTAAGCTTTCCAAATTGTATATAAAATCAGCACATTGTACCCCATAAAAGCAATAGTGTACACAGTTATGATTTAGTAAAAAATTAAGAGGATGAAAAAGAAAAAAAGAACAAGGGTGTGTGTGGGGGGGGGAAGAGCCACACAAAAATACATCATTCTCTCAGCTATTTTCTTTCTCTTCTTTTCTTTTTCAGTTTTGGGCCAGGGCCGGTTTTGAACCCACCACCTCCCGTATATGGGGCCAATGCCCCACTCCTTTGAGCCACAGGTGCCGCCCTCTCTCTGCTACTTTCTTTGAGAATTTCCATAGGATAATGTCTCCAAGTCACTTATAATTCTGATATGCAGTCATCTCATTCAGACTTCTCCCTGATACATCTCCTGAATTAAATATCAAAACAGCAGCCCCCAGAGAAAAAGACTTCAGAGAATATCGTTTGAGAAACCATAAGTTTTGTACTATCGAGAGGGTTTTATGAAAAGCTCTTAAATCACACACGCAGTCTTTAATGACGTTTTGCCAATGTTCAAACAAGGGCTGATATATATGTAGTGAAATCACAGCCAAACTTTTGTGAAAGACATTGACTTTGTAACCCTGGAGGGGTGCGTTTCAAAATTGACTCATATCAGGGAAGGTTATAAATAAGATATGTTTGCAGAGTGTGCAGAATGGGAAATGCAGTTGGTGTCTGGAGGTTTAATCCTGGTACTGGTTCTTCAAGGGCAATGTTGGAAGAAGCTTTTTATCAGGGCAGAGAAAAAAATACATTGCAGCAGATAGGCATATATCCTACAGACACATGAAAAATGCTCATCATCTTTAATCATCAGAGAAATGCAAATCAAAACCACTTTGATGTATCATCTAATTCCAGTAAGATAAACCCATATAAAAAATCCCAAAACTATAGATGTTGGCATGGATGTGGAGAGAAGGGAATGCTTCGGCACTACTGGTGAGAATGCAAACTAATATGTCCCTTTTGGAAAGAAGTTTGGAGAACACTTAGGGAACTAAAAGTAGACCTGCTGTTTGATCCTGCAGTTTTTTCTACTAGGTATATATTCAGACAACCAAAAGGCACGTTACAACAAAGACACTTGCTCCAGAATGTTTATTGCAGCCCAATTCATAATCACCAAGTCATGGAATCAGCCCAAGTGCCTATCATCTCATGAATGGATTAAGAAATTGTGGTATATGCATAACATGGAATATTATGGAGCCATAAAAAAGATGGAAACTTCACCTCTTTTATGTTTACCTGGATGGAGCTGGATCATATCCAATTTACTGAATACTATTATGAAATCAATATATAACCACCCACACTTTCATATGAAAGATACAACACAATTATAGCCCAGAAAGAAGGAGAAAAGAGGAGGGCGAGGGGAGGGGAGGGGGGATGGACGGAGGGAGGGAGGGTAATTGGTGGGACTTCACCTACTGTGCATATTGCAAGGGTACATGCCAGATATATTAATAGTAGAGTATAAATGTCTAAACACAACAATTAAATAAGTGAGGTGACTGCTATATTAACCAATTTGATGTAAACATTCCAAATTGTATATAAAATCAGCATATTGTACCCCATTAATGCAGTAATGTACACAGTTATGATCTAATGAAGAAAAAAAGAAGACATTGTACTCTTAATACTTGAACCAAATCCCCCCCACCCCAGGTGAGTCAATGATCATTTCTGCAGGTTGAGAAACTAGATGCTACAGAAGATTCCTCAACTGCAAACAGGTGATCTCGGAGCTGCTGTCACTCTGAACACATATATTTCTGGGGGAGAAAATGAAGTGATTCATATTCAACTGGAGATACATTTCTGTCCATTTTTGTCTTGCATTTGTAATCCACTGCACAACATCTTGCATTATCTCATTTTCTCTTTTGTCCAAATGCAGTAACATTTTATTTCCATCATATAGGTTGATAGATGGAGACTTAGACATGTTCAGAAAATTGCACAAAACTATAGCAAGTGGCAACCTCAGCATAGGTGTTCTAAATTCTTCACCACAAATCCATTAAGTCTTTTCATTGCCTATAATTTTTTTTTTTGTAGGTAAGGGCTGTCCTTTCCATTATAGAATGCTTTGCAGTATCCTTGGCCTCTACCCGTACTACACACCAGTGCTAACACCTTCTCTCCCTAAAGATGTGAAAATTGGAATGTCCCACTGGGGAGAGAGTGCACAAGAGCCTAAGTTGAAACTCATTCATGTGGATCAGAGACTAAAATAATGGCCCCTTAAATATTGCTCCAAAAGAATCATGCACAGAAAAGTTCTTGCTAATATGAACTCTCAGGCCCCAGCAGATACCTACAAAATTAAAATCCAGTCACCTGTGTTTTATTTACCAAGCTATCCAAATAATTCTGGTGCTTTCTCAAGGTTGAGAACCCCAGGATTGTTAGAATTGTACTTTGCTGCAGCTGAGGAGGGAAAGGTGAGGAAGAAGGGAGGAAAGAGAGAAGGTGTTGCAAGCTAGCATGGGGAAGGGAAGTGAACCAGAGTGGAATCGGTGGGGACTGAGGAAAATACAGCTCAAGAGAAGACACAGAGATGAAATACGGGATCCTTGGGCGGTGCCTGTGGCTCAGTGAGTAGGGCGCTGGCCCCATATACTGAGGGTGGTGGGTTCAAACGCAGTGCTGGCCAAACTGCAACAACAACAACAAAAAAGGAAGATGGGATCCTGGGAGGTCTGACTGAGCTGATGGCTGCAGCCAGAACCAAAGCACAAAATCAGCTTTATTTTATAATATCTCAACACAGGTCCCTATAGGGAAGTAGCATAGACAGTATGGAGAAGTAGCATAAAACAAAAGGACCTACTTTGGGTCTTACAATATCTCAACACAGGTCCCTATAGGGAAGTAGCATAGACAGTATGGAGAAGTAGCATAAAACAAAAGGACCTACTTTGGGTCTTACAGCATAATAGAATGACCTATTATAAATTATTCAAGTCAATAAATGACTTGAATAAAGACAAATAATCTTGTTAATGGTTCCTACTAAAGTTCATTAACATAGGAAAAGAAGTAAGAAGGGAAAGACCACAAGGATCTCTGCATAGTTAATGAATCAAGGAAAGAACTACATGACTTTTGGCAGAGGGAGCATGAAGAAATGAATATAGTTGTTTTGGGAATGGAGGAGAAGCAGTTGGAGGTTCATTCCCTGAATATTCCCCAGGCTGTGGCGGTCCTGCCGCCTCACAGCCTGCTCTCTACAAGAAGGCAGAAAGGCAATTAAATAATCTCCACCACCCTCCAGAAGTTGCTCAGTCACCTTTAGGGAAGCTTTAGGGAGCTGACGTAAACACTGGAAAGAAATTCTCTGCTTTATTTATTACTCAGTGCTCTGATTCCTCCACCTACTATATGCAGTTTTGAGCTGCATCCTTTGAGAGATGCCAAGAATCCTGGCTGACATTTCAGTTACCTTAGACCAATGAGTGCGCTAACTTGGAAAATTAGGAACCCTCTAATGAGTCATCTGGTGCAGGGCACACTAGCTGGAAAAGTTGGTGCCATTTAATGCTGCTCTAAGACAGAGGCGAGGGATGCTTATCACAGAACAGAAGAGAGAAATCATTTGCAGATTCTGTCACAAGAAAGGAGCAACCAGGCTTCCACGGTGGGAGGTATTTCCTATTTTTTTTTGTTGCTGTTGTATCAAATTATCACAAACTCAATGGCTTAAAAAGCAACACACATTCATTCCTTTCTGGAATCAGAAAATTCCAGAAAGTTCTGGAAATCAGAACTCCAAAATGGGACATTAAGAGCTGAAATCAAAAAGCCAACAGGGCTAGGTTTTTACGGGAATTTCAAGGCTTGCTGAGTGTTTTGTGTTTCCCAATTTCTAGAGTCCATGTTGACTCCTGGTCTCTTTCTCCATCATTAGTGAGAGAGGATACCAGAGAAGGGCGAGGTCTGGGAGAACAGGTCTTCTCAGGGAGACCATGAGGATGCACCTGCAGGGCCCTCTCCATGGTGACTCAGCTCTTGGGAATATAGGTTCAACTTCCTGGAACTTGGAAATTTCCAAGTTCTGTGAAATCCTGTAGTTCTGTAGGGGCTGGAGTAGCATCTCCCGCTTGATTCAAACTGGCCAATGGGAAGGGTAC
>CAUYTI010134527.1:0-23208 GCA_963575145.1 Galago senegalensis | reverse complement strand
ATGGCTGCAACCAAAAAAATAGCTGGGCATTGTGGGGGGGCGCCTGTGGTCCCAGCTACTTGGGAGGCGGAGGCAGGAGACTCACTTGAGCCCAGGAGTTGGAGGTTGCTGTGAGCTGTAATGCCATGGCACTCTACCCAGGGGGACAGCTTGAGGCTCTGTCTCAAAAAAAAAAGTAATTAATTAATTAATTAATTAAAATGGAACAAAAAAACCTTAAAGGATAAAATTGTGGAGAAATAAAAAATAACAGGAGCTGAAAAACTATCACAAAAGTAGCCCTTATCATTGATCTAGGAAATAATGAAAAATTGTAATTACAAGAGAAAAATAGATAAACTAAAATGTAGGAGGAAAAAGTTGAAAAAATATTTTTTAAAAAGGAAAATATACATCTATATCTGGCCATATATTGCCTGAGCAATAGGTAATTTTCTGAGGTATGAGATCCTAATCACTATGGTGACAGTTGTGTACGATGGAGCCTGGAAACCTCTGTCTTGCTAAGGAGACTTAGTCCCATCTTTCTGACTTCTTTGCCCTCAATCCCCAGAGGGTGGGTAACCTAAAGCTCTCCTCATCCCACTTAATAGACACACCTCAGCCTTCCAAACCACATCCTTTGGCCACAAAGTGGCTTTCCTAGGAAAGCATGTGTCACTCACATCTCCCCATCAATGGCCACCCAGATTATCAGGCACACCAGAAAATGCCTTGCATAGGACCCTGAGGGCTGGTCCTGCAAACCAGCTTTCCCATAATGGCTGCATACAACCAGAAGCTGAACACAGAGAGTTCCCCTTCACCTGTTACACCCCCTGGGAGCTGCCCAGAATCACTCATTTGTTCTCCCAAGCTCTCCAGAGGTAACTCAAACAATTACCCAGGTAAAAAAAAAAAATAATAAAGAAAGAAAAAGAAAGGACCCACAGTGCAGGACTGCCAGTGCACTGGAAAGCCTCTGCTTGCATGCAAATACTCTTGTGCCAGTCATTCACTGTTTCCAACCTCCTCTTGGGGTCCTAAAGTCTAATGCTCCCTCCCTGAGCCCACAATGGGATTTTTCTGGGTAAGAATCCATCAGCAAGAGATGTTTGAAGTGCTTTCTCTTCTATCTCACCATGTGCAGGTGCAAAGAAGCTGTCTGTAGTACACCATCTTGCTCAACCTCCCCAATGCCCCTTTCTTATACAAATGATCTCCACCTTGGCCTCTCTGGGCAAGTCTGCTCAAAAACAGTTGAAAATGATGTCAAACCTTCCTTCTCTGGCCTTTGCTTCTTGGGATTCAGAATTCATTTTCAATAATGGCTTTTACATTTTTGACCTGCTTTTATTAATAAGGTACATCTTTTTGGCCCCCATTTTCACATGCAGGAGATTTATTTTCATGATACACTGAGTTTTTCACAGTGTCATGCATGCCATAATCCTTCAAAAAGTCTAATGTGACATGAAAAATAGCACAGTCATGAAAAGACAAAAAGAAAATCTCAAAATGACCTTGTTAAAACACAGACTGTAAACACATAAACTTTTCCTTAAGCCTAAAGCATTTTATAAGATTAAGAGGCTAACAGCCTTTATAGGGTAAAACTAACTAGTCAATTGGGGAAAAAAAAAATACCCTGATGAGTCCATATACTTTCTAATGGTACATACAAAAAAATCCACTTTATTTAGACACCAAAAATGTTTGAATACAGGTAATAAAATGTCTAATGTGGCAAAAGGATATTTTTAGGTACTAAGTGGGCTATAATTCTATAAACTTATTAGATAGGGTGACCAGACATCCCGCTTTGGTGGGACAGTCCTGCTTTTTAACAATTTGTCCCGCATCCCATGGCTTTTTTAAAAAGTCCCAATTTTTGGAAAGAATGCAGGAGCAGGTGGGAGAACAGGAAGGGAATATACGGTTTTCAGCTGCCATGTGGCTATTTCACCAGAATGAGTTTTATATTATTTTTGTTAATTTTATAATGTTAAACTGTAATAATAAATAATTGTTGAGAAGTGATTATTGAGAACTGCTTATCAAAGTTTGCATTGTTGTCAGGCTCTGCCCTGCCCTCGCCCCGCCCCCACCCCACCCCACCCCCGCCGTGTTGTCCCACTTTACAATGTTAAAATCTGGTCACCCTAATATTAGAAGAAGTAGGGTCAACCAAATCAACACCAAAAGTAGCTGCCTGTTCTATAAAATGGGTAAAGTACCATGACATTCTAAGTTAGGAGTCCCCAAAATCCTATTTCATTAGGATGCCCTCTGGTCTTCTGAGTTTTCTATGGTAAATATAGTTCTTGAATTTAGTAAGGTATTATGAAGAGGATATCGGGGTTGGGAGTGTGCCAACCTCCAGGAAGCACAGCTCTTAAGTATTATTAAGCAGAAATATACAACTGGAAGGAAAAAAGTCACACATCAGTACAGTTGATATTCATTATTTATTAATTCCATATTTGCAAATTCAAATATTACAATGTACTTACAACCCCAAAATCAATATTCATGAATCTTTTGCAGTTAATCATAAACATAAACATCCACAAAGCAGTAAAAAATTTTCAGCGTCCTCACACATGTTCCTACTGAGTTTGAACAACGTAACAATCTACCTTCTTGTTTCAGCTCTCATAATATAAACAAGTGCCCTATTCATGGTACACACAGTATCATAATTCCCCCTTTTCATTTTGCTTTCTATTGGTGATTTCACCCTTTAAAATGACTCCCAAGTATAGCACTGAAATGCTACCTAGCGGTCTTAAACTCAAGAAGTCTGTGATGGCCTTATGAAGGAAATATACAGGTTAAATAAGCTTTCCTTAGGCATACATTATAGTGCTACTGGCTTTTTTTTTCCTTTTAGTAAGTCATACACACATAGACCATGAATACATTTATGCATTTGTAGGGTACAATGTGTTGATTTTTTATACAATTTAGAGTGCTTACATCAAACTAATCAACATAGCTTTCACCTCATCTACTTAATTATTGTGTTAAGACATTTATGTTCTATACTTGATAGATTTGACTTGTACCCTTGCAATATGCTCCATAGGTGTGGTCCCCAAACCTTCCCTCTATCAAACCTCCCCCCTCCCCTCTCATCTCCCTCCAATTTTCCCCTTCATCCTGGGCTATAGTTGTGATCTAGCTTTCATAAGAAAGTGTGCTTAATTATAAATTGGTTTCATAAAAGTACTGATTACATTGGATACTTTTTCTTCCATTCTTGAGATAATTTACTGAGAAAAATATTTTTTAGCTCCAACCATGTAAACATAAAAGAGAGAAGTTCTCCATATTTTTAAGGCTGCATAGTATTCTATGTTATACATATACCACAATTTATTAATACATTCATGGGATGATGGGCACTTGGGTTTCTTCCATGACTTGGCAATTATGAATTGAGCTTCAATGAACAATCTGCAAATTTTCAGAGGTATACATATATATTATATTTCAAGTGCAAATATCTTTGTTGCAAAGTGGAAAGAAATTTGGAGAAGACTCAGGGATCTAAAAGCAGACCTGCAATTTGACTTGGCAATTCCTCTACTAGTTGTATATCCAAAAGACCAAAAATCACAGTGCTATTGGCTTTGAGTTCAATATTGATGAATCAGCAATATATATTACATAAGGTTTCTTTAAACATAAACACACATTAAACAAGTTTATGTGTTGATTATCCATTGACAAAAATGTTGTGGGCAAAGGCTCTAAGGAACCTAACCTCGTAATTACTTGAGAAGTAATGACTGGATATTCACAAAGTCAGTGTTTGTAATGATATCAGAAAAAATAATTACCATAAATGACTATTTTACCAAGTTTTGATCCTGTGAAACAAGCACCATAGAAAATAGAATTCTTATTTGCCACAGAAGAAATGGGCAATGCTGGGTGGGTGACTTATACCCATTCTATTTTCTATGTTTAAAGGAAGAAAACAAAACCCAGCACTCAGCAATATAAAAGCCAAAAAATCTGGCAACCAAAAACCACTACGCTTTAAAAAAAAAAAAAAAAAAAAAAAACAAAAGCAGACAAATATGACACAGGACCAGAAGAAAAAAAGTCAATCAACAGAGTCATGCCCAGAACTGACAGATCTTATAAAATTGGCATACTAAATTGTTAAAAATTCTATTGTAATTTTTTTGCATATTTTCAAGAAGGTGGAGAAAACCATGAATATAAGGAAGAAAGAAAGTGTTAAAAAGAATGTGGGGTTAAAAATTTTGAAGAAGTAATGGCCTCAAACTACCCAAGTTTAGGGAGAGGTATACATGCTATTAGTTTTCTATTGCTACTATTACAAATTACCACAAACATAGTGTCTTAAAAAAACACAATTTATTATCATGTTTTTGTGTAGGTCAGAAGTCAGTTATAGTATGGTTCAGCTGGTTCCTTGTCTGAAAGTTTCACAAGGTTATAATGAAGGTATCAGTCATCTTGGCCTCTTTTCTAATGACTGAGCTAGAACCACCTTCCTAGTGCATACAGGCTGTTCGTGGAATTCTATTACATGTAGAATTTATGTCACCATTTTATTCCTGGCTGCCAGCCAGGTGTTGTTCTTAGTTTCTAGAGGTTGAGTACATTCACTGGATCATGGTTTTTGTCAAAGCCACCAATGCAAATAAAACTCCTCTCATGCTTCACATCTCTCTGAATTTTCTACTTTCTGCCTCATCTCATGACACATTTATTCTTCCTTATCTCTCTAACTTTTCTGTTTTCTTCTTCACTATTTTAAGTGCTCACTGAAAGTTCAATAAACTCTTCTAGCCTTTATTAAATAAGCTGATTAGAGTCTTAATTACATGGGCCAGATAACAATATATATTAACAGGTTCTGAAGATAAGAGAATAGGCATCTTTGGAGAATAATTATTCTTCCTTCCACATGAACCTACATATTTAAAAATCTAAGAACATCCCAAATATGGGAAATGCAGAGTAATCTACACTTGGTTGCATCATAATCAAATTGATGAACACTAAAGACAAAAAAATCTTGAAAATAGACAAATAAATTATGTATATCACCTATGCAAGAATAGAAGTTCATACAGATGATGATTTATTCATTGTTAATCGAGAGACATGAGACAAGAAGTAAGTAGCACCACAACATTCAAGTGCTGAGAGCAAATTATTGTCAACCCAGAATTCTATGTCCAGAAGAATTATCCTTTTGGAATAAAGGAGAAAGCAATGCATTGTTAGAGGAAAGAATACTGTGATAATTTATTACCAGCAAGCATACTCTAAATGAGTTGCTAAAAGAAGTTGTACAGCAAAGAGAAACAATGCCAAAGGGAAAGCTGGAATATAAGGAATGAAGGAGAACAACAGAAATGATAAATGAGTAGTTTCACCATTAAGATACTAGTTTTACCAGTAAAATGCTGTTCTTTTTTTTTCAATTTTTGTAAAACATGCTTGATAGTTCAGAAAAAGAAATATAACATTTTCCTGTGGGATGTTTGATGTATACAGATCTTATATTAAAAGAGAGCTATAGTGTAGAGTAGGAAGAGAAAAGGGACCTATGTTTGGTTTCTTCTGCATTTCAATTAAAGTGGTAAAAATTGATGTTAGATGACTGAAAGTTAAGTATATACTTTAAAATCCCTAGATAAGCTACTAAAATGAGTATACGAAGACATTATAGCAAAATTACAATATATAAATTAAAATATAACACTAAAAACTGTACAAATTATCCAAAAGAAGGCTGAAAAATAGAAATATGTGAATACAAGAATAAGGAAACAAAAAGAAAACAAATAATAAAATTTCAGGCTTAAATATAAATATGTCAAAAACTATATCGAATATAAATGATCCAAACCTACAAACTAAGAAAGAAATTGCCTGAAAGCGTACAAAAGATGTGATTGAACTATATGTTCTTCTCAGGAATCTCACTTCAAATAATGATATACATATGTTAAAAGAAAAATAGGAAACTGTTACATTAATGTAAAAGCAGACTTCATAAAAAATAAAATTAAAAGATTAGTAACAGACATTAAATATTGATAAATAGGTTAATTCACCAAGAAGACATGAAAATTTTAAATATATACATATATGCATAAATATATGTATAATAAACTTTCCCACTTTTTAGGCTTCAGGAAACTTTTCCCCACATCTCATCTTTGTAACAACTCCCTTTCGTGTTCCCTTTTCTCCACATCCATGCCAACATCTCTGGTAAGCCTATTTTCTTAAGAATAACCTGCCCCAGTCCAGCTAGTTTTGAAAACAGGGCTCATTTGCAAATACCAAATTCAGTGACTTCTGAAGGAACTAAGCCTTCCAAAGCAAACACAGAACCATTGACAGAATGACTAGTGGTCGTTAGTGCTGTTGGAAGGTAGCCAATCTAGCGCTCATTTAGTTAATGTGTGAATAAATTATCATTCATGTCCCTGAGGGTTCGGAGTGATCCCAAATTCTCTCTCTGAAATCCTGAGTAGGAGTCATGTGACCATTTACAATAGGCCTTGTCCGCCTTCAGCAGCAAGTCAGGTGTCAGAAGGTTTCACAAATCTTGAGGGTGATTCTCAGGAACAGCTGTTGGATTCCCAGGGTAGAGGCCAAGCTAAAAGTTCCTTTGCCCTTTGAAGATGCACTAAAAAATCAGCTGACAAAGGCAGATTAATTGGAGAAAGGCATACAAGTTTGTTAGCGCTGCCATACAGTGGGGGACAGATGGTTCTATGAGCCTCCTCTGGGGGAAAGGGAGATGGAGAGGCATGGCTGATTTTAAGGATGTAGTAAATGATTTGGGGGCATTCTGGAGGCTTGGAGACATACAATGGCCTGAGATAAAGTCTGTTAGGCCCATGAGCACACAATGGTTTGTGACAAAAATCTGTCCAGATTTCAATCTTTCTTCCTGTGGTACGAGTTCCATTAGTGCAAACTCAGGGAAGGCCCTGGAGGTGATTGTTTTCTTCCTTGTTGGGTAAGGGGACTTCAAAGAGCAACTTCATCTTGTGCTTAGGAAGAAACAAAGGATGGTGAGAGGGGGATGGGGAGACCTAGCGTCTTCAGTTCATTGGGTCAAAGCTCAGTATTTGGGGATATTGGTTTCAGGGCCCTAACAATAGGAAGGATGATCCTGTAAATGCTTCAGATTGCGCAGGTGAGTGCCTAGGGCTCCTAGCTGATAAATTGTCAGATGCCTTTCCATCTCTTCCTCCTACCCATTCTCCAAGGCCTTCCCCTTGCCTTTTTCTGTTGTAGTGAAAACTTATCCAGTAGTTAAAAATACATGTGGTAAAAGTCACGACACACATGTAAATTGCATATGGAAAAAGAAGACACGAACTCTGGTGAGGTGACTGATTCACTGGCCAGGAGAACAGGCCCCAGAAGACCGGTAGCTCTGCGTGCCGTGAGCTGGGCTGTTTGGGGTCTTTTGGGCTCACTACCATCTTAACTGTTGCTTCTTCCTTAGAAATGAGACAAAGGAGCAGGGAAATCACATCTCTTGGGGGTAGGACACAATTATAAGAGGGACATTACCTAACAAAAGCAATCAGTGTAACCTAAGTACTTGTACCCTCAATGAATTCCAACTAATAAAAAATAAAATAAAATAGGCTTGGTGCCCATAGCTCAGTGAGTAGGTGCTGGCCACGTATACTGAGGCTGGTGAGTTGGAGCCCAGCCAGGCCTGCTAAACAACAATGACAACTGTAACCAAAAAATAGCCAGGCGTTGTGGCGGGCACCTAGGTACTCGGGAGGCTGAGGCAAGAGAATCGCCTAAGCCTAAGAGTTGGAGGTTGCTATGAGCTGTGACACTACAGCACTCTACCAAGGGCGACAGACTATCTCAAATAAATAAATAAAAATAAAATAAATAAAAAGAAATGAGACAAAGGAGATGTGCCATTTACGTTAGCTCAGCATGCTTTGGTGTATTTCTGGAAAGAAAGAGGCACCAGCAGCTACAGTTCCCAGGATTTCAGCCAGAGGGGAGGGTAGTGGAGCCATCATCATACTCTCCATACACTCATAGATTGTGAGTTTTGATCCCCAGCACTGTGTGTTTTCTAATGATCTTTAGTGTGATCCAATACATAATGAGAATAATAGATAACATTTACTGTCAACTGTCCACGTGTCCGGCATTGCTGTGGGTGGTTAGGGCATTATATTATTTATTTCTTAGAACAACCCTGTGAGGCAGGTACTGTGAGTATCTCCAGTTTATAGAGAAAGAACATGAAATGCAGAGAGATTAAGTAACTCGTCTAAGGTCACAGCCTAGGTCTTAATCCAGGCAGTCCTTGCTCTTTGTGACAATGTCATACTGCTTTGCCCCAGAACAAAATGATGGTGCCTAATGTGCAGAGCTCACCATCCCGATCAATACGGGAGCTTTTGTGTAACTCTGCATTTGTTCTTCAAATGAAAAGCTGGAATTAGGCACAGTGGCTCACGCCTCTAATCCTAGCACTCAGATAGGCTAAGGGATGTGGATTGCCTGAGCTCAGGAGTTCTAGACCAGCCTGAGCAAGAGCCAGATCCCATCTTTAAAAAATAGCTGGGCATTGTGGTGGGTGCCTGTAATCCCAGCTACTTGGGAGGCTGAGGCAAGAGGATTGCTTGTGCCCAAGAGTTGGAGGTTGCTGTGAGCTATGATGCCACAGCGTTCTACCTGGGATAACAGAGTGAGACTTTGTCTCAAAAACAAACCCAAACGAACAAACAAACAATGAAAAGCTGGAGTTTACCTGGTGGGATATGATTAGATTTTAAGCCCAGAGAGTGGCTTGTTTTTCAGACTTTTCCTTGGGTCTTCATCCTATCAGTATTCTGATTATATTTTTCATTATCATTCGACTGCAGTGATTAATGAATATGGTAAAGCAGAATAGCCTCTTCAGTAAATAAGGAAAGCTGGTCCTCCAGTGGGAAAAATAGAGCTTTCTTTGACTCTGGAGAGATTCAGCATATAGATGTCCTTCAATATTTCTTAGGAGACTACTAAACCTACCATACTTGAGCTTGGAATAGTCTCTCCTTTTAGATTTTCCTAAGACGCCTGCACTTCTATGTTAATTTTTAGGTTAAAAAAAAAAAATCAAGTTACAGAGTGTTGTATCAACATGCTCTCATTTGTGGCATACCATATTTAAGCAGGTTCAAATTCTGGGACCATCTTTTTAAATGAATGTGAATAAATCATTTTGAAACTTTAAAGGCAAAACCTTAAGTTGAGAAATAGGCAAACATGGGTGGCACCTGTGGCTCAAAAGGGTAGGGCGCCAGCTCCATATGCCAGAGGTGGCGGGTTCAAACCCAGCCCCGGCCAAAAAAAAAAAAAAAAAAAAAGAAATAGGCTAACATTCAACCACTAAGAATTATTTTTACTATCCTTAAGGTGTTTTAGTTGGTTCTCACAAGGAAAATATGAACAAATCCCAAATATGAAAAAATTTCCAAGTTGGTTATTAAGTTTATCCCATGAGTTACGGAGGAAAATCCCTCTGAAGAGAAATAGTATTGCAAAAGAGACCCAAAAAAATGTTTTTCTCTTTTAAATAAAAATAGGCATCCTGTTTCTAAGCATTTTTCAAAGTATTTAACAGTTTATTAAAATAAGTATTTCTCTTCCAGTGGCTTTTATCAGACATTTTTATCCATTTACCATCATTGACCTTCACTTCCTTCTCTCTATTTTCTTTTTTTCTTTCACTGTTTCCCTTCCTCCATCTCCCCCTCCCTCCTTTCTGTGCTTTCTTCCTTCCTCCTTTTCCTCCCTCCTTCCCTCTGTCTTTTCTTCCTTCCTTCCTTCCTCCCTCCCTCTCTCCCTGCTTTTCTCCTTGGCTTCTTCTTTCCCTTCCTTATTTCCTCCTCTTACCCCCCCCCTTTTTTTATCGCCCTCGGTAATGAGTGTCATGATGTCACAGGTCACAGCAACCTCCAGCTCCTGGACTTAGGCAATTCTCTTGCCTCAGCTTCCTGAGTAGCTGGGACTACAGGCACCTGCCACAACGCCCAGCTATCTATCTTCCCCCTTTTTCTTTCCCAGAAAAGGAAATGTGCTAAGCACTTCTCCTGCATCATTCCATTTAACCCTCATACTCACACGGTGAGATAGGTACCCTTATTTTTCACATAGTGCAGGGGAAGAAATCAATGCTTTAAGAAGGTAAAGAACTGGCTCCATGCCTGTAGCACTGTGGTTACGGCGCCAGCCACATACACCCAGGCCTGGGCCAGCTAAACAAAAATGGTAACTGCAACAAAAAATAGCTGGGTGTTGTGGTGGGTGCCTGTAGTCCCAGCTACTTGGGAGGCTGAGGCAGAGAATTGCTTAAGCCTAAGAGATTGAGGTTGCTGTGAGCTGTGATGCCACAGTACACTACCAAGGGCAACATAATGAGACTCTGTCTCAAAAAAAAAAAGAAGGTAAAGAACTCACCAAACTCACAAATTCTGGAAGGGTAGAGTTAGGATTCAATGTTAGGTCTATAATATTCCAGAGCCCACAAAGTTTATTGCTTTCTATGCAATGAATAAATATCTCTTTTATAATTGGGAAACTGTTTAATTAAAATGTAATGTCAGGCTCGGCACCTATAGCTCAAGTAGCTAAGGTGCCAGCCACATATACCGGAGCTGGCAGGTTCAAATCCAGTCTGGGCCTGCCAAACTACAATGACAACTATAACCAAAAAATAGCCAGGTGTTGTGGCAGGCGCCTGTAGTCCCAGATACTTGGGAGGCTGAAGCAAGAGAATTGCTTACACCCAGGAATTGGAGGTTGCTATGAACTGTGACACCACAGCACTCTATTCAAGGTAACAGCTTAAGGCTCTGTCTCAAAAAAAAAAAAGTAATGTCAGGAAAACAGTTACAATCCTCTAGGAGAAGAGACCAGTCAAGAATAGTTCTGAGCCGGGTGCATTGTCTCACGCCTGTCATCCCAGACTTTCGGAGACTGAGTCAGGAGGATCCCTGGAGGCCAGGAGTTCGAGGCTGCAGCGAGTTATGATTGCCCCACTGCATTCTAGCCTGACAGACAGAGCAAGACTCTGTCTCTAAAAAAAAGAAAAAAACGATGATGATAACACATAGCTAACACCTTTTGAGAACATTCCTATTAAGGTATGTTCTGTGGCTTTTATAAGCAATAACTTACCCAGTGGTCACACAAACCTGTGATATCTATACTATGTAATTGTCCCCATTTTAAACACTAGCAAACTGAAACACAGGGTGTTAAGATAACCTGTGGAAAGTCCTGCCCAGAATCCTGCCCAGAAAGTCCTGCCTGCAGAGCATGTCCCCTGAGCACAGCGCTGGAGCACCTGTGGGCTGGGTCCACATGACCACTTCTGCCTCCGTGTTTCTTGGGGAATGTGGAGCCAGTTAACTTCACAGATCCAGAGCAAAGAAAAGGCTATAGTGCAAGGTTTCTCATGGAGGGAATCAATAGCTGTCCAGCCATACATTTCCTGTGTAAGTGACATGTCTGAGAATAGCTGTGTTTGTGATTAAGGAGTTAAAGGGAAAAGAATGCCACAGACAATAGAAGAGAAAAATAAAAGGCCCATTGAATTCACTCATGGTAAATGTTAGAAACTTAAGGGTCAGCGTGATCCTTTCATGTGACGTACAAAATCCTTTTTGGAATCGCCTTATGGGAAAATCTAGTTTGCTTAGTGTTTTAAAAATCCAATTTATTAGGGCGTGGTGGCTTACGTCTATAAACCTAGCACTTTGGGAGGCTGAGGCAGGTGTATTGCTTGAGCTCAGGAGACTAGCATGAACAAGAGCAGGTCCCTATTTCTACTAAAACAGAAAATCTAATCGGATGTTGTGATGGGCACCTGTAGTCCCAGCTATTTGGGAGGTTGAGGCAAGAGGATTGCTCAAGCCCAACAGACTGAGGATGCTGCAATGCCAGGGCACTCTACCCAGGGTGACAGAATGAGACTCTGTCTCAAATAAATAAATAAATAAATGATGCATTTCAATCTAAAAGAAAACTACATTAAGTAATGTACTTTTTTTATTGAGGTGTTACTTTGTTTTTGAAAAGTAACTTCCTAAAGCCAGGTATGGTGGCTCACGCCTGTAATCCTAGTACTCTGGAAGGCTGAGGCAGGCGGAAGGCCTGAGCTTAGGAATTTGAGACCAGCCTGAGCAAGAGTGAGACCCTGTTTCTAAAAATAGCCAGGCATTGTGACAGGTGCCTGTAGTCCTTGCTACTGGGAAGGTTGAGACAAGAGAATCACTTGTGCCTATGGGTAACTTCCTAAAAACCCTGATCAAATGGGGATTTTTTTTTTGAACTAGTTAACAAGACTGTTTCATTGTAATGAGAATCAGAAGTATTTGGGTGTACATCTGATAATTAATTATATGTTGAATGCCTTCCAAGGGCAATGCTTTGTGCCATGTGCTTGGTGTAGCTGCGCCCTTCCAATAATGTCTGGAATCTGATTTCACTGTTCTTATCTCTGCGCCACTATGACTATCTTGGTCGAAGTCCTTATCGTCTCTTGCCCAGGTATTGCACTAGCTTCTACATGGTCCTGGCCGCTTTTTTCCCTTCCTCGTAACACATATGGCACAATAATCTTTAAATGCCTACACTTGGCTGGGTACAGTGGCTCATGCCTATAACCCCAGAATTCTGTGAGGTGACGGCAATGGATCACTTGAGCTCACCGTTTCGAGAACAGCCTGAATAAGAGTGACACCCATTTCTACTAAAAATAGAAAAACTAGCTGGGCATGGTGGTGGGTTCCTGTAGTCCCAACTACTTGAGTAGCTGAGACAAGAGAATCTCTTGAGCCCAGGAGACTGAGGTTGGTGTGAGCTATAATGATGTCACAGCACTCTACCCATGACAGAATGAGACTCTGTATCAAAATTAAATAAAAAATGGATTGGGCACAGTGGTTCATGCCTATAATCCCAACACTTGGGAGCCTGAGGGAGGTGGATTGCCTGAGCTCATAGCTTCAAGAGCAGCCAAAGCAAGAGCGAGACCCCTTCTCTTAAAAAAACATAGCTGAGCATTGTGGTAAGTACCTGTCCTCCCAGCTACTTGGGAGGCTGAGGCAAGAGGATTACTTGAATCCAAGAATTTGAGATTGCTGTGAGCTAAGATGGCTACAGTACTCTACCAAGGGTGACCAAGTGAGACTCCATCTCAAAAATGAAAAAAAATACTATAAAGTAAAAAACCTAAGCCTGGCCAGGCATAGTGGCTCATGCCTGTAATCCTAGCACTCTGGGAGACCAAAAAAAAGAAAGAAAAGAAAAAAAAGATTGGCTTCAAGGGGGAGCAGAGAATTGAGGAAGTAAGCTGGAGAAGGATGCAAAATTAAGAGAAGTTTTCTTTTTTTTTTTTTTTTGAGACAGAGCTTCAGGCTGTTGCCCTGGGTAGAGTGCTATGGCATCTCAGCTCACAGCAACCTCCAACTCCTGGGCTTAAGCAATTCTTTTGCCTCAGCCTCCCAAGTAGCTGGGACTACAGGCGCCCACCACAACACCCAGCTATGTTTTGGTTGTAGTTGTCATTGTTATTTGGCAAGCCTGGGCTGGATTCAAACCCATCAGCTCTGGTGTATGTGGCTGGCACCTTAGCCGTTTGAGCTACAGGTGCTGAGCCTTTTTTTTTTTTTTCAGACAAAATCTTACTTTGTTACCCTCAGTAGAGAGCTGTGGCATCACAGCTCATAGCAACCTCAAACTCTTGGGCTTACCTATTCTCTTGCCTCAGCCTCCCAGGTAGCTGGGACTATAGGTGCCCACCACAACGCATGGCTATTTTTTGGTTATAGTTGTTATTGTTGTTTGGAAGACCTGGGCTGGATTCGAACCTGCCAGCTCCAGTGTATGTGGCTGGCTCCCTAGCTGCTGAGCTACAGGCACTGGGTTGCTTTCTTTTTTTTTTTTTCAATGATTGTGATAGAAAACTCTTTTTTTTTGAAGATAGAGTCTCACTGTCACCTTGAGTAGTGTGTGTGACATCATACCTCACAGCAACCTCAAACTTCTGGGTTCAAGAGATACTCTTGCCTCAGCCTCCCAATTAGCTGGCTGAGGGAGGGGTCCACCCTGATGCCTAAGTATTACAGGCGCCCACCATGATGCCTAATTACTTTTTCTATTTTTAGTAGAGACAGGGTCTTGCTGCTCAGGCTGGTCTCAAACTCCTGAGCTCAGGCAATCCACCTGCCTCAGCCTCCCAGAGTGCTAGGATTACCAGAGTGAGCCCCTGCACCCTGCTGAAAACATGTAACTTTTTTTTTTTTTTAAGAGACAGAGTCTCACTTTTCACCCTCAGTAGAGTGCTGTGACATCACAGCTCACAGCAACCTCCAGCTCTTGGGCTTAGGTGATTCTCTTGCCTCAGCCTCCCGAGTAGCTGGAAAAACACCTGACTCTTAACAAAGTTTTACGTGTGTGGCACAGGATTGCTAACCATATACACGTTAAAAAAAATTTATGTGGAAAAAATCTGAGCATATTTGATGAGGTGAAAGAAAATTGATGCTGCAGGACAGTGTCCTAGAGGAGATGGGAAGGAAGGGTTTGGAGGGACAGAGAAGCTGAGCAGCTCTCCTAAGGTCACACAGCAGTAAGTGACAGGGACAAATTTGGAGCCAGGCCTTTTGGTCCAGAGACCTGGTTTTTTACTGACATTTTGCTAGGCTGTGAAATGAGAAAAACCGTGTGGGTGACATATAACTCTCCTCCTAGCTCTAATTCTGACTCTCCCTTTTTGGGGTGAATTCACCCATTCCAAGCAAGTAAAGAAGACGCCCAAGTGTAGCACCGGAGAGCAGCGCCGACCTGAACACACAGTTCTGGTGCTTGCTTGCCTTATCTTAGCCAGTCTGTAAATTACTGAGCAGTCAGGCACTTGGGCTCCTCAGGGCCTGTGTCTTTATCAGAGTCACAAAATGTTTCTGATATCTACAGCTTTGCTCATTTGTGTTATCTCTCTGGTTTCCTACGGTATTTGAGTCTGCAATATCTGCTTGGGAAATTAATTGAAGCAGTGGTCAAGGAAGGAAGAGAGGGAGGGAAGGAAGGAAATGAAGGAGGGAGGGAAGGAAGGAAGAGATTTGGAAAGAAGGAAGGAAGGCGGGAAAGAAGGAAAGGTGGAAGAAAGGAGGGAGAGAGGGTGGGGAGGGAGGGAAGGAAGATAGGAGGAAACAAAAGAAGGGAAGAATAAAAGTGGAAAGGAAAGTAGGAGAAGAGGAGAGGGAGAAAGGAAAGGAGCTGGACAGAAGATGTTTACCTGATGTTTTGGAGACTCGTCAAAGACAAGGGGGGGCACGTGTGCTTTAGTTGATTTTGTAATAAGCTATTGTGGTGGTTTCTAAAGAGAATTTATGTTGGCCATGATCCCAACCCAGCAGAATCTTTTAATATGCTGTGGAAGAAGCTATTAACATTCTCCATATTTAAATGATCTTAACACTTTATTATCTTAATGGTTACTTTAAAAAGTAATTAACTTTTCTGTATATAGAAATGTCAAATGCCTTCATAATCTAGCCCCATCATCTTTGGTGAGTTTACATCGAAGCTAGGATATGTCGTTTAATACCCTCAAACGAGTAGAAGAAAAAGCCTCTTTCTCATTGGATAGTTCTCAATATTAAAATGCTTGATGAGTAAACCAGACACTATTGCAAAGACTACCTCTGGGATTATCAGGATTCTTACAATTTCAAGATTTGGGTTTTTCCCCCTTAATATGACTGAAATCCTTATGGTTCTTTCCTTAAATTAAAAGCTTGTGTTTAAAAGTTCTGAGGGGGCTGGGCAAGGTGGCTCATGTCTGTAATCCCAGCACTCTGGGAGGCCGAGGCAGGTGCATTGCTTAAGCTCATGAGTTCAAAATGATTTCTTTTTTTTGAGAGAGAATCTTACTCTGTCAACTTGGGTAGAGAACCTTGGTGTCATCATAGCTCAGAGCAACCTCAAACTCTTGGGCTCCATTAATCCTTTTGCCTAAGTAGCTGGGACTACAGGTGCCTGCCATGATGTCTGGCTAGTTTTTCTATTTTTAGTAGAGATGAGGTCTCACTCTTGCTCAGGTTAATAGTGTTGAACTCCTGAACTCAAGCAAACCACCAGCCTCAGCCTTCCAGTGTCCTAGGATTACAAGCATGCACCACTGCACCAAGCCTAAAAATGCTTTTCCATTTTGTGTTAAATTGAAAGGGAGTTGAGCGCACTGGACAAGAAGAGTAGATTTGCATTTACAACACAGGTTACTCATGAGAAGAAATTACTTGGTCGACTCAGTGAACACTGTCTTCTGGGACCCCACCCTGCTGGCACTGTTTTCCAGCATTCTATCTGTGAACAAGCTGTGTACATTCCAAGTATATTAGGCATATTTCATGTTTTCAAGGCTGCGCTTAAAGCGTACGTTGTCTTTCCGTGCCTCCATTAGTCCATGAACTCTGGAGTGTTTACTAGATTTTTCAAATGCTTCAGTTATTAAATGAGATAAAGTCCTTAGCCAAGAACCAAAGAACTTGGACCTCATAGGACTTTGTTCTTGTTAATTACCAAAGTAATATGCAAGTCCATTCTTGACTTTTTTTTTTTTTTGAGACAGAATCTCACTATGTTGCCCTTGGTAGAGTGCCGTGGCATCATAGGTCACAGCAACCTCAAACTTTTTAGGCTTAAGCGATTCTCTTTCCTCAGCCTCCCAAGTAGCTGGGACCTTAGGCACCCACCACAATGCCCGGCTATTTTTTTGTTGCAGTTGTTTAGCTGGCCTGGGCTGGGCTCAAGCCTTCCACCCTCGGTGTATGTGGCTGGTGCCGTAACCACTGTGCTACAGGTGCCGAGCCAACTGTTTGTTTGGTTTTTTGAAACAGAGTTTCACTCACTCTGTTGCCTCCACTAGAGTGCTGTCGCATCACAGCTCACAGCAACCTCAAATCCTTGGGCTCAAGAGATTCTCTTGTCTCAGCTTCCCAAGTAGCTGGGACTATAGACACCCACCACAATGCCTGGCTATTATTTTTTTTTATTGTTGTTGTTGCCCTTGTCATTGTTGTTTTAGCTGGCCCAGGCCACCAGGTTCGAACCCGCCAGCCTCGGTGTATATGGCTGGTGCCCTACCCACTTAGCTACGGGCACTGACCCTCAAGTCGACTCTTGTGAGTATCACACAAGTTTTGAGGCTCCACCAACTGGGGTACCCATAGTTATATCTTATAGCCACCTGTGCCATACTGCTTTCCTCGCAGAGGGGAGCAGTCCTCTGGCTTTTTCTCACTTTCCCACTCTGTCCTTCCCCTGTACAGAGAGGCTCTTACCACCCTTTCCAACACAGGGTTTCCTATGCTGTTCCTTTTCATTGAAGATGATAGTTTGGGGAATAGTGTCTGAGTGTCTGACTTCTTTATATTGGTACCATTTAAATATGTATTACAAAGGGCAATATGGATGGTACAATGCCCATTGTTGATGTGGAGAAGAAGGCACACAGTTCCACTAGGAGGAACCCAGTGAAAGCAATGAGAGAAGGAAATGCTGCTTGGGTTTTGGAATGTTTCATTGGGTGTTTTTAAAGGTCTTTTAAAAAGATTCTCAAGCAGCTTGGGGTGAATGCAATCAGGTCACATTTCCTTATGTTAAAGGGTTTGGCAGAAGAGAGGCCAAGTGTTAGGATGCAGGGAAAGGAAATAAATGGGGAACAGTCAGGAAAGAAACTCACTCGGACACAGGAAGCCCAGGGACCCTGGAGCGGAAAGGAAGGAAAAGCAGGCACCACAAACTAGGCCAAAAAGGGAGTAGACACAGTCCAAGGGCCAAGTGTTCTCACATGACACTGTCCCTGTCGCCCTGCTTGCCTGATCTCTCCTTTCCCCGCACAGATTACTGGGCCCTGAATCATGTCGAGAAAGGAATCCGGAAATTGTTTTCCCAGTTTCCAGCTGCGCCAGATGTAAGCCAGCCTGGGAAACTCCAACTTGTAAAATCTTAAGAGCTGACCACCTCTCAGCAACCAGGCCTTGCCTTAGAGAAGAGAGTTTCTAGAAGGGTGTTTTTAATTCATGAATATAAATCACAACTATAAGTAAGTACACACAATCTGGAGACTGACTTATGTATGTCTTACAAGTTGTGCATTCAGAAAGTTGATGGTCAAAACAGGCTCTGGGTGGATCAGACCTATGATGGAAAAGCCAATGATGCTTAACCTAGACATGACATTTTCACCTTTAACTGAGAATCAGGGATCAGTGGAGAGATGTCTTAATAGGGAAATCCATAAGCATACAAAGTATCCAAGTGAATAGTATAAAACCACTACTTGAGTTAGAGAGTCAGCAAATGATCTATGTGAATTCCAAGAATTAGTTGGCTGGTACTCACCTCACTACTTTTATGGATATTTCACCCAAGTAGGGCATGTGGGTTGGGATTAGTTCTAATCAATTCTTGTTCTGATTTCCTATTTCCTCTGAATTCTTGCTATCACATCCATCTTGCCTCCTATGTCTGATCTCCAACCTCCAATCAAGCCACATGCAAAGCCCTTTGTTTGGTTTTCTCTAAACAAATACTATTGTCAGAGGTTTAAAGATCACCAGAAGTGGCCAATTGCTCGGGCCTGTAATCCTTGAACTTTGGGAGGTGGAGGACCAGAAGTTGAAGACTACTAGATATGGATGAGCAACATGGTGAGACCCCAGCTCTATAAAAAAGACAAAAATTAGTTGTGTGTGGTATGTACCTGAAGTCCCAGATACTTGGGAGGCTAAGATGGGAGGAGTGCTTGAGCCCAGGAGTATGGAGTCTACAGTGAGCTACGATGATGCCATGCACTATAGCCTGGGCAACAGAGGGAGACCCTGTCTCAAAAACAACAACAACAACAGACAAAAAGAGAGAGAGAGTGTGTGCCAGAAATATTTACATCACAACATAACACTCAAACAACTTTAAACATACATATTAGGCCAAGGCAGGGGGATTACTTGAGCTCAGGAGTTTGAGACCAGTCTGAGCAAGGGCAAGACTGTCTCAAAGTAGAAAACTAGCCAGGTGTAGTGGCATAAACCTATAGCCCAACTACTTGGAAGGCTGAGGTGAGAATATGAAGTTGCTGTGAGCTGTGACACCATGGCACTCTACCCAGGGATACAGAGTCTTTTGTTTTTGAGACAGAGTCTCACTTTGTCACCCATGGTAGAGTGCTATGGCATTACAGCTCATAGCAACCTCAAACTCTTGGGCTTAAGGGATTCTCTTGCCTCATCCTCCCTAGTAGCTCGGATTACAGGTGCCGACCACAATGCCTGGCTATTTTTTTTGTTGCAGTTGTCATTGTTGTTTAGCCGGCCCAGGCTTGGTTTGAACCTGCCAGCTTCAGTGTATGTGGCTGGTGCCCTACCCATTGAGCTATAGGCACCACCCTTTTTTTTTAAATAGCCTCTTTCTTGGATCACCCTCCTGTGATCTGGAATTCCTTATTCACTGACTCCTCACCACACTGGTCTTTCATCTGACTCCAGAGATTTTTTTTTTTTTTTTTTTTTTTGAGACAGAATCTCACTGTGTAGTTCTCAGTAGAGTGTTGTGTCATCACAGCTCACAGCAACCTTAAACTCTTCTTGGGCTTAAGCAATTCTCTTACCTCAGCCTCCCAAGTAGCTGAGACTACAGGCACCCACCACAACACCTGGCTATTTTTTGTTGCAGTTATTATTGTTGTTTAACTGGCCTAGACCAGGTTTGAACCTGCCAGCCTCAGTGTATGTGACTGGTGCAGTAACCACTGTGCTACAGGCACGGAGCCTGACTCCAGAAATTTTATAAGCTTTTGAATTAAAAAAATGAATTGCAGATTCAAGTGTATAAACATTTTTTATTTTACGAGATTATCAGCAAACTGTCTTACTGGTTTACCAATTTATTATCATTGTGAAGTAAAAATGAAATCCTACGTCCTCTGCTAACTGGGGCAAGAAACACCTTAAAACTGATTTCCCAGCCATGACGGGATGTCAGAGTTGAAGCACAATGACATGCCCATGATTTCTCTTCATAAATATTCATGACTCCTCCTATTGCTTACTAAATATGTATATTTGACCACCTCTCTGAATATAAAATCCTGTTGCCTTTTGTCTCTTCTGGTCTGGGCTCTGCTTCCCAATCTGTTGGAACAGCTGCCCAATAAGCTGCTCCCCTTTATGAGAAATAAAGCCCTTCCTTTTCCAAAGTATAAACCTCCTTAATTTCTCTTTAGTTAACATCATCAGTTAATATTCCCATCACCAGAATATAATGACTTGATTTTCATTGTTCTCTTGCCAAAAATAGATATGTATATTTCATATATTTACCTATTTAGGAGGTGAAATTTTTTCCCCAATATCTCCACTTGCATTTCCTTAATTATGAAGAATTGGAGCATCTCTTTAAAAGCTCAGTGGTCAGGCATACTTATTTACCTGTAAACTATAGGTTTGTTTTTTCTATTAAAGAGTTGGTAATGTTCTTCAGTTTTCCTTTTTTTTTTTTTTTTTTTTTGAGAGCCTCAAGCTGTCCTCCTGGGTAGAGTGCCATGGCATCACAGCCCACAGCAACCTCCAGCTCCTGTGCTCAAGTGATTCTCCTGCCTCCACCTCCCAAGTAGCTGGGACTACAGGGGCCTGCCACAACACCCGGCTATTTTTTGGTTGCAGCCATCATTGCTGTTTGGCGGGCCCGGGCTGGATTTGAACCCACCACCTCAGGTGTATGTGGCTGTGTGGCTGGCACCTTAGCTGCTTGAGCTATAGGTGCCAAGCCATGTTCTTCAGTTTTCTTATTGATTTGTAAGAACTTTTCACATAGTAGAGATAGTAACTCATTGTCATCTATGTGGCAAATATTTCCTCCGGTTTGTTCTTTCTCTGAGATCTCCAGTGGTGCATCTGGTCCCAGGGGATGCCCCTGGGTTGGGATTATTTCTAGCTTTCCAGTGATCTCATCTGCTGCTTGGTGGGAAAGCCCCACAGACCTAAAGCTATTGGTTTGGTGTAAACCAGCCTTTTTATGGTTTTTGTTTGGATTTTTTCCTCTTTTTCTTACTTTTTTTCTCCTAGCAAACCTTTATTTGGGACACATTTACCACTTGGGAATTATTCCCAGCTGAGGCTTTTTGGTCTTTCTCCTTGCTAGTAAGTCACCTTTTACGATGGACCGGTGTCAACCCCTTCTTTTGGTTTTCAGATCACCTGAGCCACTCACAAGGCTGTTTCCTAGCTTTTACTCTTCTCTAAACTTGGGGGCATGTGTCTCCTGCTACACCATTATTATTTGATGGGTTTAGTTCATGTTGCGCAGTTTGAGGGGGGGAGGAGAAGGGGTTCTGTCTGCTTGTGTCTCAGCTGACTCCTTCCCTAGAAACGTAGCCCTTGTATTTCTCTTGTAAGAACTTCTTGGTTACCCAGGAGGCCACTCTTGCTCAGGGACACGGTTTTAAGTGGGCCAGAAGCATGGGAGCGGTAACATGAGCAAAAATATACACTTAGGCTGCAGTGTAAGAAACCTAGATGTCCTTTTTACCCAAGGAAATTAGCACAGAGAGTTTTGTGGATTTGGTGTTGGGCCTTTAGAAGTGTGTAACATTTACACATTCCTACACAGTCCTTGCACATTATTAGTGGCCATTTATTTCATTCAAATGTGCTCCTTAAGTCCATCTAGGAGAGTGAATGTGCCTCTTTCAAAAAATGTTCTCAGCTGTAATAACCATTACTGTGCTAAGAAACATATGATGTGATGAACCGTGAGCATTTACTCAGTGATAAAGCCAACCTTTCCCATCTCTGGTGTTTCTCAGACTTTCATATTTTTGAGAATCACTTGGAGGTTATTAAAATACAATTAGCCTGGGGGCAGTGACTGTGGCTCAGTGGGTAGGGTGCCAGCTCCATATACCGAAGGTGGCAGGTTCGAACCTGGCCCTGGCCAAACTGCAACAACAACAAAAAATAGCTGAGTGTTCTGTCAGGTGCCCGTAGTCCCAGCTACTTGGGAGACTGAGGCAAGAGAGTTGCCTAAGCCCAGAAGTTGGAGGTTGCTGTGCTGTGAGCTATGACATCCTGACACTCTACCGAGGGTGATAAAATGAGACTATCTCTAAAAAAAAAAAAAAAATACAATTAGCCTGCCCCTTCTCCCAGAGATTCTGATTTAGTAGGTGAAGGCAGAGCCCAGAATATGAATATTTAAAATCACAGAGGTGGTTCTTCTATTTGTGGTTTTTGGGAAATTCTGCAGCAAGACATCTCAACTTCAGCACTATTGACATTTGGGACTCAATAATTTCTTGTTGTTGGACACTGTCTTGCAGATGCCAGTAATACTCCACTCCCTAGTCATGACAATTAAAAGTGTCTCCAGATGTTGCCAAAATGTCCCCTGGGGAGTTAGATTACCCTTGACTGAGAACCATTGGCTTAGGAGAAAATTAATAAGAAATTGTTCCTTAAAAACAGTTTTTAGGAGATCAGCCTGAGCCAGAGTGAGACCCCATCTCTAAAACTAGCCAGGTGTTGTGGAGGGCGTCTGTAGTCCCAGCTACTTGGGAGGCTGAGACAAGAGGATTGCTTGAGCACAAGAGTGCTTTGAGCTTGCTGTGTTCTATGATGCTGGGGTGACAAAGCCCAAAGGGTCACTCATCAAGGGTGACAAAGTGAGACTCTGCCTCAAAAAAAAAATAAATAAAATAAATAATAAATTAAATTAATGGAGTTTGAGGTTG
Source organism: Galago senegalensis (assembly GCA_963575145.1). Lineage (NCBI taxonomy): Eukaryota > Metazoa > Chordata > Mammalia > Primates > Galagidae > Galago > Galago senegalensis. The sequence goes on along the minus strand of CAUYTI010134527.1, from coordinate 395 downwards.
CCCGGAGCTATGACACTACGGCACTCTACCACGGACGATAAAATGAGATTCTGTCTTAAAAAAAAGATTAATTACTAAATTTGTAATAAAATAACACTATTTTTACTTTCACACCCAGACATTGCATTGATTTTATTGGATAAATTAAATAAGTATTTCTGAGCATCTGGAATGTGCCAAGCCTTTTATATTAAAAATGTTTAATCATGGTTACCTCTTTATATGTATTTTTATTTTTATTTTTATTTTTTATTTTTTTTTTTTTTTTTTGAGACAGAACCTCAAGCTGTCCCCCTGGGTAGAGTGCCGTGGCATCACAGCTCACAGCAACCTCCAACTCCTGGGCTCAAGCGAGTCTCTTGCCTCCGCCTCCCAAGTAGCTGGGACCACAGGCG
>CAUYTI010134522.1:0-33415 GCA_963575145.1 Galago senegalensis | reverse complement strand
GTACATTGGATACTTTTTTCTCCATTCTCGTGATACTTTGCTCAGAAGAACATTCTCCAGCTCCATCCATGTGAACATGAAGGATGTAAATTCTCCATCCTTCTTAATGGCTGCATAGTATTCCATGGTGTACATATACCAGAATTTATTGATCCATTCGTGGATCGACGGGCACTTGGGCTTCTTCCATGACCTGGCGATTATGAATTGGACTGCAATAAACATTCTGACACAAATGTCTTTGTTGTAATGTGATTTTTGGTCCTCTGGGAATATAACCAACAAAGGAATTTCAGGGTCAAATATCAGGTCTATTTTTAGTTCTCTAAGTGTTCTCCAGATGTCTTTCCAAAAGGAATGTATTATTTTGCAATCCCACCAGCAGTGTAGAAGTGTTCCCTTTTCTCCACAACCACGCCAGCATCTCAAAACTACTTTGTTTGTGTTTTTTAAAGCCTACTTGGCAAAGTTGTGTTTGAGACATTTATTACTTTCCTCGGGCTGCCTTAACAAATGACTGCAAACCAAGTGGCCATCTTTGCCGTTCCCTCAACTGGCACTATTTAGTGTGGTTGCTAGTAGCCACATAGGTATATAAATATTTAAATTCAAATTTAATTAAAATTCAGTCTCTCTGTCACAGTGGCTACATTACAAGTCTATAATAACCTCATGTAGCTAGTGATTACCATATTGGATGGCCCAGCATATACACATTTCTGTCATTGCAAAAAGTTCTATTGACAACACTGCTCTAACAATTAAGAACTTTTAGAATAGAACTTTTTTTTTTGCTTTAGGTGCCACTGTGCAGGTTTGTTTCTTCAATACATGTTTTGTAATAAATTTAGAGTAGTTCATAATAGCTGAATAAAATATTTTTATGGATTTCTTTTAAAAGTCCTGCAGCAGAGTGACTCATTAATGTTATTTATGAATTGTTTATACACCGACTTCTTTCTTCATTGTTGGGAACATATGGAGTCAGTAATAGAACAGACTGTGTGTCTTTTTCTTCTGTATATTTATAACTAAGTGCCTGAAGGACATAAGATACTGTTTTATTTATTTTTTTTTGAATTACATGCCAGAGAATAAGCTTTTGTGTATTCAGGGCCTCAATTTATAGTATTAATTAAGAACAACTTTCTTTTTCTCTCAGAAGGAATTTAATATATTCTTTACTACTTTGTGTGAATTTTGAGTTTGTTTTCTTGCTCATGATTGTTTTTTTCTTCTTGCCTTCCACCCTGTACCTTTTTTGGGGGGTGGGGGGCTTCTATTTAACTCTCCCTTCAATGCCTCTTCCTTCTGTTTCTTCTCAGCCTCTCCTTCTTTCTTTCTTTTCTCTCCACTGAATCCTCCACTGTCCCCCATACTGGGAATAGAAAGGAACATAGTATTTTCCTCAAATCCTTTTGTAAACTTTCCCCCTGCTTGTTTGTAGTCAAGTACTTTTTTTCTTTTAAGTTTTGTTACGGTTTTCTTTTTAAGGTCCTGGAGTTCTCCATGCAATGATTTAAATGATCATGTGCAGGCAATATATATATATTTGGCCATAAAAGTAAATGTAATATGATACTTAAAAAAATTAGTTGTTATATGTTCAGTTACATATATTTACACAAATTCTGTGTTACTATCAGGGTAAAAGAAAATCTCTCTTCATTTCTTCCATGCACACACTCTTAAACCTTTTATTTTGACATAACTCTTACAGAAATGTTGTAAAAATAAACAGCTTCCATATATGCCCTTAGCAAGATTTCCCAAATATTAGTATTTTAACAAATTTACTTATTCTCTTTTATATATACACATGTTTTTTCTGATCCTTGTGAAAGAGAGTTGCAAGCCTGATACTTCTTTTCTTTTAAATACTTGTATATTTCAAAAACTAGGACATTCTCTTATGTCACTATAATATACTTATCAAAATTGATGCAGTGCTCTAAGCTAGTGCATGAACTTTATTCAGATATTATCAACTGTCTCAATAGTGTCTTTGATAGGAAGAAAAAATCCCATATTTGTAGCTGCACGAAGGTCTCTCGCAATGTCATGTAGTCAGGTCTGTTTCATCTCCTTTAATCAGGGACCCTTCCTCAGTTTTTCCTTAACTTTCTTGACTTTGACATTAAAATATTTGACCATTCTCAACTTTGTTTTCTTTTTTGGTAATAATAACTTTAGTGAAACATAATCCTCACATCGTGCAATTCACTCATTTATAACAGTATATAATTTGGTGGTTTTTAGTTTATTTGCGGAATTGTACAACTGTTACCATTATCAATTTTACCAAAGATTCATCATTCCCATAAAGAAACCCAATACTACTTAGCACTCTCTTCCCTGCCTTCCGCTGCCCATCTGTAGGTACTCATTAACCTGCATTGTCCTTGGAGATTTTTCTACATTTGCACATTTCATATATGCGACCTTTTTATCTGACTTCAACATGCTGTGCACTTTGCAGTCTAGGACTACACTGTAGACTCTGGCATATATGTAGTATACTTTCTGTAGTACAGAGGACACCATGCAGTGTGAAGTGAGCTCTGTGTACGGGTCCATGTAAGAGTATCACTCTGTGAGATCCACACAGTGACAACATTGCCTAACGGCACACTTCTCAGAACATAGCTCTGCCTCTGTGCAATGCACAAATGCGTTTAATTATATGAATATACCGCATATTGTTTATCTGTTTATCTGATGTTGTGTGGATACAGCATCTTTTCATGTGCTTATTGACCATTTGTGTTTCTTCCTTGGAGAAGTGTTTTTGCAGATCCCTTTCTCTCATTCATTCATTTATGCATTCATGACATGCTCTTAATCTGTTGCTCTGGGTAGAGTTCTGTGGCATCCACATAGCTCACAGCAACCTCAAACTCTTGGGCTCAAGTGACCTGCCTCAGGCTCCCTAGTAGCTGGGACTATAGGCAATCACCAAAACACCCATCTAATTTTTCTATTTTTAATAGAGATAGGGTCTCTTTCTTGCTCAGGTTGGTCTTGAATTCCTGAGCTCAAGAAATTCACCCACCTCTGCCCCTCAGAGTGCTGGAATTACAGATGTGAGCCACCACACCTGGTCTATTTCCCCACTTTTAATTGGTTAATTTATCTTTTTATTCTTGAATTGCAGAAGTTCTTTATATATTCTAGATAAAACTTACCAAGTACAACGTGATTTGCAAAAATTTCTCCCATTTGTTGTCTTGTGGCTTTGTTGATATTGGCCTTTGAAGTACCAAAAGGTTTGAATTTTGATGATACCCAGTTTATTTTTTCTTTGATTGCTTGTATTTTGGTGTTATATCAAGAAATCATTGTCTATTTCAAGGTTCACGTAGATTTGTATCTCCCTTTTTTTCTGAGAGTTTTACAGTTTTAGCGTAGGCTCAGCTTGTTGATGGACGGCTTCCTCTGTGTGTTGTTCTGGACGTCTCCAGGACTATGAGTTCTTCAGCTGTGTGCCACAGGAGTGGGCGCAGTGCTCCCTAGGGCTTTTCTATTTCTAACTGCATAGCAAAGCATTTCTGTTCTGGCTTCATCATTGAATTTTCTCCTGTTTTACTCCTTTTTATTCTCTATCTTTTATCCTCAACTGACAGGTTGGTCATTCACCCACATTCACTGGGAAACTGACCAGCTCATCCTTGTCCTACCTATGTCTCTATTGTCCCGAGCAATGTGAACATCTGTATGTAACGTCTCACCACCATTACAGCCTCTCACTTGGTTCTGTCTCCCTTGTAGTTGACATCACCTACATCCCTATTTCATCAGCCTGTTTCCATTGCCAGATCTTGGACCTTCTTATTCTTCAAAAATGCTAAGTGCCTGTGTCAGTACTCTGATTATATTTCCAATCATCTCTCTTTTTTCCTTTCTCTCTCCTTTTTGCTTCATTCTTTCATTACCCCCAGCTACACAGCCACTTAATTTCTTCCTTCTGATTCTTCTTTTCCTATCTAACCTACTCTCTAAACTTCCCCTTATTCAAAATGCATAGTAAATGTACTTTCTTCCATTTTCCTTCTAGTTCATTCTATGAATTTCTTAGTGTGGTTTCCCCAGCCCTTTGAGCCATTGTAGTGTACACTAGGTGCTCAATGAATGATGAATGAATAAATAGTCAATTAGCAAACCTGGAATCCTTTAGACAAAAATCTATACGTCCATTTGGCTCCTACTGTAGAAGTGCTGGGCCTTGAGAAAAGTCACAGCTACACTTTGAGTCATTGTTATAAATTCATGCTGTCTGATTCAACTGGTAGGTCAATACTGTCTCGCGATTTTTATATGTCCCTTGTCACAATCTCTTTCATTTTCTGTATTTGTAAACATTCACTCTGTTCTTATTTCATAGCATGCTTTGTCACTCTTAGCAGATGACCTCCTCCCTAACCTCTACAAGAATACTGGCTTCTATTCCCATGTGTTCTTCCTCACCTCTCATTTCAGGAGTAGACAACTTGGCCCTTTTCTCACTCTAGGCTTATTTCTCTGTTTAAGCTCTTACTCTGTGCATCTTCTGAGGGAACTTGCACTAGTTGTTTTTCCTGTCTTCAACTCCTCTGTTTGCTATCTTTCTTCCTTCAACATGTAGACGGCAGAAAGAAAGGAAATAGCTAAATATACTAACCTAAAACAAACACACATTTGTTTGATATTCTCCAGCCACTGAGAGTCCTGTTTCTCCTTCTCTTTATACCCAGCTTTTTGTAAGAGTAATCTATATTAGCTTTTCCTTTTTCTTATTTATGACTTATTACTATTGAACTTGCTGTTTGACCTGGATTTGTTAAGTGTCTTGTTTAAATCAAGCATACTCATTTTAATCTCTATGTTACTGTACTTATCTCTGTAGCATTCGACACTTTTGGCCCCTCCCTTTTCTTTAAAGTTGCTATTCTGGCTTCTTTGATCACATTTTATACGGAAGCCACATGGACTCTCTTCAGAAAACCAGAGCCTAATAGTTTCCACATTTTCAGGTAGATGCATCTCCAGTTAGAAGTGTTTGTTAAGGACCAAAGACCTAGCATTTTCTGAGGTCTACTTTGTCTTTAGGGAGCCTGAGTGCTCAGAGGTAGGAGGTTCAAGTGTGCTCTCAGGTCTTTATATCCTTGTAGGCATCCATGCTAGGCAGCTACCACAATGATATAGATCTGTGTATACTATTGATGTAGAAGAAAAAGTGAAGAGATAGGTTTATCTTATATATTTGCTTATCTATTTACACATACATGTATTTTTCCCTCCTCTCATTTGTAAAAGGAGAGTTGTATTGCAGAACAGATCCATGTAAAAATATGACACCAGAAAATGTCTTAGTATCTACTCATGAAACTATTATTAGTGATTTCTTCTGAGGAGTGGAATAGACTAGGATATTATGGGTTATTTTAACTGTTTCCTTTTTATATTTCTATTTTGTTTAAATTTTTCCATGGTATTTCTTCTGTAGTAAAACAATGATAATTTGAGGATTTTTTTTTTTTTCTTTTTGAGACAGAGCCTCAAGGTGTCACCCTGGGTAGAGTGCTGTGGCATCACAGCTCACAGCAACCTCCAACTCCTGGGCTCAAGTGAGTCTCCTTCCTCAGCCCCCCAGTGTAGCTGGGACCACGGGCACCTGCCACAATGCCTGACTATTTTTTTGGTTGCAGCCATCGTTGTTTGGCGGGCTGGGGCTGGATTCAAACCTGCCACCTTAGGTGTTGTATATGGCTGGTGCCTCAGCCACTTGAGCCACAGGCACTGAGCTAATTTGAGGATTTTTTAAAAGAAAATTAACTTTGAGTTATTCTTATTTTCTTCCTTTAGCTTCTTGAATCATAATATTACTTCGTTTTTTTCATTTACCTTTTAAACTCTAGTCATGCTTATTCATTCTTCTTAGTGAGCTTCTCTTGTCATAACCTTGTTTATCTTAAATCAAGAGTCACCTTTCTTGTCCTATGCAGCATTCTTGGATCACTTGGTCTGATGTTATTACCTTTCCTCTGTGTTCCTGTGGAGCTGGGGAACTCTTCCTTTGTCACTGGCATGTAGAACAGTAGCTGTACAATTTGAGTTTGTATTTCATGGACCTGAGTATGGCATTACTCAATACATGATAGAAATTCATTAAAAGGGCTTTGAATAATAAATTAATAAAACATATAATTTTGAATAGATCTCCTTAATATGTCTTTTTGTGTAGATTGTCATTTTTTATTTTATTTTTTTCCTTTATATAAACTATATTATCAATCCATGATAGGTTGGCATTTTGTGCCATTTTTCATGAAGCTCTGTTAGAGAGGATGTATTAGAATTAAACTTAAGTTTATATCTCAGGATGTGTTAAGTTTATATTGACAGATTATTCTAACACAACTCTGGGAAGTTTATTGAAATTCAATGATTTCTTTAGTTTTTTTCAGAAGATAGGATGGTGATAATTTCATACTTCATTGTAACAGAACATTAATATAGACTTTTTTGTAGTATCTCCAAATGTATTAAATAAAACCTGTATTGATGTGCTTAGAAATTATGTGACATTGACCTAAGCAGTATAAACATGCATTTTTCTTCCTTGTGTATATTTTTGCCTAATAGTTTATTTTCTTTTCTAGGTTCAACAGATAGATCGTGTGGTAGAAGTTGTGGAAGAAACAATTAAAGGTAATTATTGACAGCAAGAAGAGTGAATGTATATAGTTTCTGAACTACATTATGATAACACCACTCAGTTAACACTGAGCTTTTTTATAAAACTTACACTGTTCTCCCAGGTTTATGAAACAGACATTAATTGGTCTGAGCAATAGGATATCCTATAACAGCATGATAGCTGGGGACTTTACTACCCATCTTATAGAACTGGACAGAACCTCTAATCAGAAACTAAACAAAAATTCAGGGGATTTAAATACAACCCTAGAACATCTAGGATTAAAAGTCATATACAGATCACACCATCCCAAAGCTAATGAATATATGTTCCTCTCAACAGCCCATGGAACATTCTTCAAAATAGGTCATATACTAGGACACAAATCAAACATCAACAAAATTAAAAGATTTGAAATTATAATTATACTTTTTAGACCACAAGGTAGTAAAGGTAGAACTCAATACCAACAAAAATTTTCATCCCTACAGAAAGGCACGGAAATTAAGCCACCTTATACTGAATGACAGTTGTGTCAGGAAGAGACAAAAGAGGAAGTTATTAAATTCCTTAAACATGACAACAATGAAGCTAGAAGGTACCCAAACCTGTGGGATACTGCAAAAGTAGTTCTAAGAGGAAAATTTATTGCATTAGATGCTATATCCAAAAAACAGAGAACAGATCAACAACCTAATGAATCATCTTGAGGAAATAGAAAAGAAAGAGCAATTTCATCCCAAACTTAGCAGAAGAAAATAAATAACCAAAATTAAATCAGAAATAAATGAAATTGAAAACAAAAGAATCATTCAGAAAATTAATGAAACTAACAGTTTGTTCTTTTAAAAGATAAATAAAATCAATAATCCTTTGGCTGCATTAACTAGAAACAGAAAAGTAAAATCTCTAATAACCTCTGTCAGAAATGATAAACAAGAAATTGCAATAGATAACACAGAGATACAAGACATTATCTCTGACTAGTATAAGAAACTCTATAGCCAGAAATTTGATAATGTGGAGGAAATGGACCAATACTGAAATCAGACAATCATGCAAGACTTAACCAGGAAAAAAATAGATCTCTTGAACAGACCAATATCAAGCACTGAGATTGAAGAAACAATTAAAAAAAAATCTTCTAACAACAGCAACAAAAAGCCTCTAACTAGAAGGTTTCATACCAGAATTCTATTAAACCTTCAAAGATGAGCTTGTACCCATATTGCAGAACCTTTTCCAAAACATTCAGAAGGAAGGAATCTTCCCCCAACACAATCTGGGAAGCAAACATCACTCTGATACCAAAACTTCAGACCAATTTCACTAATGAATGTAGATTCAAAAATACTCAGTAAAATCTTAGCCAATAGATTATACTATACATTAAAAAATTTATATATCATGATCAAGTAGGCTTCATTCCTGGCATACAAGGTTAGTTTAACATATGCAAATTGGTAACTCACCATATCAATAGAAGCAAAAACAAAGCCCGTATGATGTTCTCAGTAGATACAGAAAAAGCATTTGACAAAATTCAGCGTCATTTTCTAAGAAGAACACTTAAGAATATAGGCATAGGTGGCACATTTCTTAAACGGATTGAAGCCATTTACAACAGACCCACAGCTAATATTGGAGTAAAACTGTAAGATTTTCCACCTAGAAATGGAAACAGAAAAGAATGTCTTCTATTGCCACTACTATTCAACATACTATGTTTCCCTGAAAATAAGACACTGTCTTATATTTATTTTTTCTCAAGAAGACACCTAGGGCTTATTTTCAGGGGATGTCTTATTTTTTATTAAGTATAATACAACAATCTACATTTATTCAAATACAGTTAAGTCATCTTCTTCTGGGGGGGGAGCCGACCTTGTTGGTGGGGCTGGCTCTAGTGATGCGTGAACTCCTTTCCCCTAGCCGTTTGCACATGTGCAATAGGATGCCTGTGACAGCTGTTACCACACATGCACCCATACAAGTGTGAATGGCTTGGTCTTCCTTACTGCTTGGCGCTGAAATGCATGGCATGGCTATTCAGTGTAGCCATGCCCATCACTAGGTCTTATTATCTGGGTAGGGCTTATATTTAACAAGTGCATAGAAATCCTGATAGGGCTTAATTTTTGGGTAGGTCTTATTTTCGGGGAAACATGGTAGTTCTTGAAGTTATAGCCAGTGTGTTTGGGCAAGAGAAGGATATAAAGGGCATCCAAGTGGTGGCAGAGGAGGTCAAACTCTTGCTCTTTGTCAATGATACAATTTTCTATTTAGAGAATGCCAGAAATTCAACCACAAAACTCTTGGAAGTGATTAAGAAATACAGTAACTTCTCAGGGTATAAAATCAGTGTCTCCAAATTATTGGTCTTTGTATATGCCAATAATAGCCAAGTTGAGACACTAATCAAGGACATAATTCCCTTCATAGTAGTTTTAAAGAAAATGAAATACCTAGGAAGTCCTAAGGTTGCAGGTGCTGGTGAGGATGTGGAGGGAGGGGAATATTTTTACATTGTTGGTGGGACTGTAAACTAATAACAGCCTCTTTGGAAAGAAGTGTGGAGAATCCTCAAGGAACTCAACTTAGACCTCCCATTTGATCCTCCATTCCCTTACTAGGCATTTGCCCAGGAAAAAACAATCATTCTATGGTAAAGACATTTGTACTAGATTGTTTATGGCAACTCAGTTACCAAGATACAGAAATAACCTAAGTGCCCATCAACTTAGGAATGGATTAACAAACTGTGGTATATATATACCATGGGATACTATTCAGCCATAAGAAGATGAACACTTTACATCTTTATACACTCTTCTTTGCGAAATATCACAAGGATGGAAAAATCAAATATCCAGTGTACTCAATACTAATATGAAACCAGAAGATGATCTAGAATATACCCACATAATAGAAAATCTCAATTCAAGTTTGGGGGAGGTGGAAAGGGGGTTCAGTATGCTCCCACTTAATGGGCACAATGTAAGAGTTATGGCATGCGTTTTGGGTGCAGGACACAACTACAAGAGGGACTCCACCTAACAAATGCAAATTTTGTAACCTAGTTGTTTGTATACTCACATTAACCTGAAATGAAAAAAAAATTTTTTTTAAGTTATAGTTTTAGATACAAAATCATACTATTTTTTGCCAAGTGTCATGACTCATGCCTGTAATCCTAACCCTCTAGGACTCCAAAGCAGGTAGTTCACTTGAGCTCAGGAGTTTAAGCCCAGCCTGAGCAAGAGGGAGACCCCATCTCTACTAAAAATTTGAAAAACTAGCCATGCATTGTGGCACACAGCTGTAGACCCAGCTACTTGGGAGGCTGAGGCAAGAGGATTGCTCCAGCCAACGACTTCAGGTTGCTATGAACTATGATGATGCCATGGTACTGTGCCCAGGAGAACATAATGAGACTTTCTCAAAACAAACAAACGAAAACATGTTTTTGTTTTGGCTTCGAGTACTCACTAATCTAATACAGGAGGCAGAAACTCTACTGTACATTTGACTTATAAATGAATCAGACAGTGGTCAAGTTTTAAAAATCTTATATAAAATGGATTTAGTTTGAATCTCAGATCATTTTGTATCTGCACATTTTCATATCATCACATAATTAGTTATAGTTTTGTTTTTTAAAAGTACTTTTAAACATAGTAGTTAATTTTGATAGCCTTGAGGTTTAATTTTTAAAGTTAGGCTAGAAAATAGAATTATGCTTGGATTTTTATTAACTGATGCTTATTCAAACAGATTCTTATTGAAGCCACTGAGAGATAAAATATTCTCAATTTTGTGGTTGAACTTTAAATATTTGTAGACTATTTTCCTGTGTTAGATCAGCACAAATGAAAACCAGTAATATGGTATTGAAATAATGTGTGAAATAAATTGTAAATCCCAGTTAAAATTATTATTTTGTTATAAATGAGAAATTTATGTTATAAAAAGCCTACATCTATCAAATTGAAATTTTTAACTTCATACTTTTCCTGCTATCTTGTGTTTACTACTTTTCACATGCTTTTACTCATTATTCTTGAATCTTTCATTTATACTAAGAATTGATTATCACAGACTAGGAGAATGGGATATACCTTAATCTTCTTTTGAAATTCAAAAATAAAATATCAGGTTTAAAAATTTATAGCAGTGATAATTTAGAATGTTTTTTGAAACTATATTTCAGCTCTTCTTATAGAATCTAGAGTACTATCATTTATTATATACTTGGCAAGGGATAGGCACTATGCTAAGTACTTCACTTGGGTAAGTCAAGTGATTATAAGTATTTTTCTCATTTTGCAGATGAGGAGGTTGGGACACAAGGGCATACAGCTAATAAGTTACATAGTTGGGATTTGAATCCATATAGTCTGTCTTCAAAGACTGTATGTCTGCTATACTACAACTCACACCATACTATGACTTCTCTGTTCCCTTCCAGTTGGGATTCACAGCCTTAAAGGTTGTGTCTGATTGAGGTTCTTAAGCAGTACTTCAAGATGCTTCAGGGTATTGGTGCTTTACTCATCTTGTGTTTTGAGTATCAGGCATGTACTGGCCACTCAATAATCTTTTTCTCTTTTTTTTCTTGAGACCTAGAGTCTTACTCTGTTGTACAAAGTAGAGTGCCATGGTGTCATGGCTCATAGCAACCTCAAACTCTTGGGCACACACGATCCTTGTGGCTCAGTCTCCTGAGTAGCAAGGACTACAAGTGCCTGCCACAATGCCTAGCTATTTTTTAGTAGACAGGGACTCACTCTTGTTCAGGCTGGTCTTGAACTCCTGAGCTCAATTGATCCACCCACCTTGGCCTCCCAGTGAGCCAGCATTACTTGCCTGAGCCACCATGCCTGGCCTGAATAATTTTTTAAATAAGTTAATGATAATGAAGATAATATAAGAGAAAATTTAGGAGACTGTTGTATAGCGATAACATTTTAGATAGAACATCACAAATAGGATATTTGAAAGAAATAGTTGAAAAGTCAGATGTCATGAAAATGAAAAGCTTTTGTTCAAATGACTCTGTTAAGAGAATAAACAGACAAGCCACAAAGTGGGAGGTGATATTTGTGAAAGACATCTGGTAAAGGACTATTATCCAAAATACATGAAGAACTCTTAAAACTCAACAATAAGAAAATGGATAGTTCGTTTAATAAATAGGCAAAAGACCTGAACACACATTTTACCAGAGAAGATATACAGATGGCAAATAAGCATAAAAAAAGATAAATGAAAGCAACAGTGATGTCCCACTGTATGCTCTTAGTATAAAACCCAAAGTCCAAAACATCGATGGCACCAAAAGCCAGCAAGGATGTGGAGCAGCAGAAACTGTCATTCATTGTTGATCGGAGTGCAAAATGGTACAACCACTTTGGAAAACCGCTGAGTAGTTTCTCACTATACTAAGCATCATCTTAGCAAGTAGTACAGCACTTGTGCTTCTTGATGTTTACCCAATTGAGCTGAAAACTGATGTCTACCCAAAAACCTGCATATGATGTTTTAGTAGCTTTATTCATAATAGCCAATGCCTAGAAGCAGCTGTGTCCTTCCTTAAATGAGTGGATAAATACACTGTAGTGCACTGAGACAATGATGAATAGGCAGAGCACTGAAGGTATTTACATCAATGATGCTCTTCTGTATGATACTATAGTGGCAAATATGTGTCATTTATACGTTTGTCCAAACCCTTAGAATGCAGAACACCGGGAGGTGCCTGTGGCTCAATGAGTAGGGCGCCGGCCCCATATACTGAGGGTGGCAGGTTCAAACCCAGCCCCAGCCAAACTGCAACAAAAAAATAGCCGGGCATGTGGCAGGCGCCTGTAGTCCCAGCTACTTGGGAGGCTGAGGCAGAAGAATCGCCTAAGCCCAGGAGTTGGAGGTTGCTGTGAGCTGTGACTCCACTGCGCTCTACCGAGGGTGAAAAAGTGAGACTGTCTCTACAAAAAAAAAAAAAAAGAATGCAGAACACCAAGAGTGCGCCCGAATGTAAACTGTGCGCTCTGGATGATAATGGTGTGTCAGTGCAGGTTCATTGGTTATAATAATTGTTTTACTGTGGTGCAGGATGTTGATAGTGGGAGACACTGTGTTTGTTACAGGGGGGCTGGTAGTAGCATGTGGAAGCTCTGTTCTTTTCAGTTTTGCTATAAACCTAAAGCTGCTCTAAAAAATAAAATCTATTTTCAAAAAAGTAATGGGTCTGGTGTGGTGGCTCCCAGCACTCTGGGAGGCCATGGTGAGTGGATAGCCTGAGCTCAGGAGTTTGAGACCAGCCTGAGGAAGAGCAAGACCCTGTCTCTACTAAAATAATAATAATAATAATAATAATAACTGAGTGTGCTGGTGGGTCCCTTTAGTCTTAAGTACTCAGGAGCCGAGAGAAGAGGATGGCTTGAATCTAGGAGTTTGAGGTTGCTATGAGCTGTGATGCCACAGAGCTCTACCCAGCATGGTAGAATGAGATTCTGTCATCAAAAAAAAAATACTCAATAAAATTAATGGTAGTCAACAGTGTGCTTAGGAGTTTCCCAAATGGTTCAGAGAAATGTAATTTCTATAGTTGGATTCAGCCAGTTGGAGATTGGAGGGTGGGGCAAGAATTTGAGATGGAATATCCATTCTCTTCTGTCCTTCCCAACTGCTTGTTCTGGGTTGGCTGCTTTCCTCACCTGAAAGACACAGCTCTTGTCTGTAACCCTGTCTATTCATCTCTTTTCTCCAGGTTCCTAGAGCCTACCCTTCCTTTGCCTCTGGGATGGAAACAGCACCCCATTGTTCTTTGCCTTAAGAGTATTGTGTTGCATTGCATTGTCTCTTATTGGTTTTCCTATCCCTGCCCAAACTTGAGTAAATAGTCCCTTTATGAAACTCTCTTAAGCTATGCAGTGTACCATCTGCTGTGCTGGTACCCTAATTGATAAGAAGTTAGCCGTGAAGAAGCGAGGCTCTGCCCAGAAGGGCCAGATGGGAGTATAGCCTTACAAGAAGATGTTGCTACAACTGTCTTGTTTCAGTGTTTGATGCCTATTGGGCCCATTGCACATTTCTTCCTTGAAGCGGCTTTGGGCATATGGCCTCCGCTGCAGCCTTTTTGCATTCTTCTTATTCCTGTTATTCTACATTATAGCAAGGGATATTTTAAAATACTTTTGTATTTTTAAGTAAGCTACATTGATATTGGAAGCATTTAAATCTGTTGTAATTAACATAAAACCACACAAAGCATGTTTTCATTTGTTATCTGTCTTGGTTGCATCAGAATAGCCAATTCTAAGTTATTCTGAATGAATACTCATTGTTTCAACATTAGCCTGAAAATTCTATCCATTTATAATTTTTGCTTTAGGAGATGACATCAATTTAGGATTTTTCCCTGTATCATGTTGATAATTTAGTAAGATATGTAATTGAATCTAAGGGAAGAAGTATAATGTCTAAAGGATTCACATTCATTTCTTTCTTTTAAAAATATTCATGAGTGGCGCCTGTGGCTCAGAGGAGTGGGGCTACAGCCCCATATGCCGGAGGTGGTGGGTTCAAACCCAGCCCTGGCCAAAAACTGCAAAAAAAAATTCATGTGTACTTTAGTCTTGGCTTATATGATCATTAAAAACATTTCTGTATGAAAGGTCTGAAAGGTATAAAAATTGCTTTTCTTCCAACAAATGTACATGAAGTCCTCTAAACAAACAAATTTATTAAAAATAATTTTGTTTTTGTAGAAGGATAGTCTGGTTGAGAAGTTTATGACAAATGATTGCAAGTAAATATTTTCTATTGAAATTAGAAAAACTTTTTCTACCATTAAGTCATAATTTTTCCCCATTGAACTGTTGTTAGAAGAGATCCCTATTATTAATATGTTTTCATTCAATCTAATAATGTCTCAAGTGCTGTTAATTCAGTGTTTTCCTATCCCAATATGGTATAATCTGCAAGTTTAATTGATTTTCTGTTTCCCCTGACTTGTGAGTAATTGATGCCATCTTGGATTAGACCAAGCTAAATTCCCAGGGTCCTTCACCAAGCAGCTTTCTGATTTAAGGCATTGCTATTAATCTTCGCTGTGTCAGGTTTTGTGCTTTGCATGTGGTGTTTATTCAGAGCATACACCCTATAAATTGAAAGTGGAGGGAGAACGATATCAAGTATGGTTATATCAGTGTTAATGACTGAGTAATCACCCTGAGAGTCCAATGCGGATTGACTTGAGGATGTTTTCCTGACTTAATGAGTAAGTGATTGAGCTTGGATGTGTAGTGTAGTGCATCTAGGGCGACATTGGACCACAAAAGCACACCTGCTTCTTCAGTATTTGCTTTTCAACAGAATTACTTAATGATTTTTTAAATATATACTTTGAAAGGACTCCTTTATGCAACCTGTCATTATGTGTAACCTCAGGTATAGTTGCTTTAGTCTGGACATAGAGGAAAAGTTTGTGTACTGGTTTAATATGTCAGGAATCCTTTCCAGTCTTACTGGTGTAAGTAAATATTGCTCAGGGTGGTCTCAAACTCCTGAGCTCAAGCAATCCTCCCCCCTTCTCAAAGTGCTAGAATTATAGAGGCGAGCCATGGTGCCCGGCCAGAGAGGTGCTCTGATAGTCTCACTGACATTTTTATATAACAGTTTGTCATAATGGCTCCCTGGATTTGGTTGTTGTAAATAAGGACATGCAATTATTTGAGGCCTGAATATCACAGACTTTCCAAGGCTTCTCTTTTCTTTTTTTTAATTTTAATTTATTTCTTGTGGATCAACTTTAAGGTATGTAGGATTTGGTTACATTGTCTGTGTTTGTAAGGTATAGTCCCAGTTGTGGTTGAGTCCTTTACCCAAGAGATGTGCCAGATACCCCTACGGTATACCCACCGAACCACTTCCCCTCTTCCCTAAACTAATTTAATTGTGTTTTTCTCTCCTGTGGGCCTTCTGTTAATAGCCTCACCAAACTGTCCAGTACAGTAGCCCCATCTTTCTTTGTTTTAATATTAACAAGGACCAGCCTACTGTTAAATTGGGCTAATACATTAACTCTTGTGAATTATGATGGTGTCTTACAGATTGCATGAAGATGGGACTTACAAGTATTGTTAATTCTTTAGAAATATCTTTGTCTAAGCTTTTGTGAAAACTGTTAATATAAACCAGTTTATGTCTGAACATCTTTGCCTTTAAGTCTACATATTAATTGTTTTCACTTCAGGTATTATGTATTTTTACATATGGCAATATTGTGGTCCCAAGGTTCTAATTTCTCAGTCATAGTAATTTTTCCTAATTCATAACTAATATAAAGCATCAGGCCTAGAAATAATTTGTCTTATACCTAAACTTTATACTATTTACTCGAGTAGGAGTTTTTTAGTAAAAAACACCAAATAGATCAATTAATCATATTTTGAAGCTTCCTGTACAAAATGTTCTCTTAATGTATATATTTTAAAGAATTTTAATATCCTTTGAAGGTAGAGAATGTTTTCATATATTTCCTTTGTTTTTTTAAATTTTTAAGAGAATTTTTAAGAGAATTGGTATTTGGTACATGCTTTTCTGCACTTACACATATGTGCTTTATTATGTGACTTGAGAAATGTTATTCTTTGTTTAGAGAATTGACGTTTTTGACTAGTAAAATGTAATGAAAATAAATCAGACTATAAACTTAGTGAAAAAATTACTGGCCACTTCATTGCATTTTAAATTGGAGGGTGAAGTTGTAGGTTAATTGTGGTATTTTCTGTTTTGTTTTGACTGTTCTTAGCACAATAGTGAATTGCATTGGTAGTTCTTCTTTATAGCTGAGTTCCCTAAAAATAGGAATATAAAGTGGAAACCAGGTCATGTTAGAAAGGCATAGGAAAATGTACATAAAATTTACAATTATCTTTAATTTTGTAAAAAACAAACATTTTATTTTCAGGGAAATAATTCATTATATCAACTGCCCAGTTAAAAAAATTGGCAATATAGAGTAATTTTACAGCTGAGGTATGGGTAGATAAGGAATTTAAATCTTACTTTCTCTTTTTCTTGAAAATTTTTATTTGACCATAAGAATAGTTTCTGAGTTTATGATCTTTCTTTAATGATGCAATGAATCTTTCTTAGAAAACCTAATATTGATATTAATTGGCACAGCTTAAGAATGTTCAGTTGATTTTAACATTTTTTATCTAATGTTTGGCAATTTGCACATTTTTTCTTTTAAATGTTCATTTTGTAATATGCTACAAAAAGCATGCAGCAGATATGTAGGAAGTACTTCTGAGGCTGAGAGAATAAATACCAATTTCGTTTGCTTAGTTTGAGGGAAAAAGCTCATTTGCAGCATCTCCGGTTACGATATCAACTCTGGATGAATTTTAGGTAGAAGTTTATCTCACTACTACCATTTTATAACAAAGTATACATTTTATGGAGTGATAAAGAAATAGTAATTGAGATGTCCTTATCAAGGATGGTTTCTAACACATTAAATCTTTATTGTAACTGTGAAAATTCAAGTGCACCGTTTCCTTAAGCTGCCCTGCACAGTTGGCTGCTGTGATGGGTGAGAGTCCTGGAACGTGGCTCTGAGGAGCTGTGTTGAAGAGCTTGTTTCTACTACTAACAAGGTCACCTTTAAAAAAAATTTAATTATTATGCGTACGTAATAGTTTCAACAATGTCATGTTTAACAAACCCATGCCATCTCAGTGGTTCTCAGTTTCCTAAGTTGGATTCACTCTGAAATTCTTGGACTGTATGAGTATGCATCTGCAATATAAAACTGAGTTTCCGAGTCTGTTCTAAGAGTGAGATGTTGGCATTTTAGACAGTGTCTCCAGCAAAAGTTATTAGAATTCGACTAGTCTTTTTCTGGCATCCTAGTCTCTACATATCAGGTTTCACTTTCTTTTCTCTATGAAGAAGAAATGAAGCTGCAGTCACTTGAGGCAGACATGCCCTGTGTTTCTCTCTGGTGTACCTGTATTCTGTAGTGAAGAGGGTCTTGAGTACAGCCCAACTGGCGGACTCTGTGTTGCAATTCTGAGCAGTGATAGGCAGGGTACTTGTGTGCTCAAGAACTTTGTCCATCTTGGAAGCAACTTTCCTTTCTACCAAGAGGCATGTTTATCATCAGGACTCTGAGACAGGTAGTTTTAAACATGGTGGATGAGTTGGATTGCTTAGGAAAAAAGAAGTTTGAGAGGGTTTAATGAAAGGCAAGAAATATCACCCAGAGCAGTGATTCTCAAAGGTGTTTGCTGGCAGAGGCATGGTGGCCAAGCAGGACCTAGCCAGAGAAGGGAGATGACAGGCTGGTTGATGCAAACCTGGTGAAGCTACCCCTCACCTAGATTCATTGCCATTGTGATCCAGTGTTTCAGTAGATGATGATCATACTACTCAGGTGTCACCGGAAGGAAAAACAGCCATGATTCTTCACTGTGTTTCTGTCTAGGCAGAGGTGCTTAGACTTGCCCATAATCATGTGCAGTTCCAAGTTCACTACAGTACGGCACAGTGCAAGTGAGTTATTCCAGAGGTATTACCTTGAATCTATTTTAATGTATACTTGATTACCATTATCAATACAATTCATTTGTAAACTATTTGCTAGCCCTCCAGAGCTTTGAAGAGAAAGGAATTGGATCTTCTAGTGTTTAAAAGTTTTTTTTTTGGAAACAGCATCTCACTTTGTCACCCTCAGTAGAGCGCCGTAGCATCATGCCCCAACCTCAAACTTTGGGCTCAAATGATTCTCTTGCCTCAGGCTTCCACATAGTTGAGACGATAGGCACCTGCCACAACGCTGGCTATTTTTAGAGGTGGGTCTCCTTCTTACCCAGTCTGATCTTGAACGCCTGAGCTCAAGCAGTCCACTGGTCCTGACCTCCCAGAATGCTGGGATTAGAGGCATGAGCTACCGCACCCAGCCTTGTTTAAAAGTTTTGAAAACTTCCTTGCCATCTTGCTTTTGTGGAATGTCATTAGCACTGTAGGTTTTGATAGGAGTACAGTTGCATTAATTATAGTCACAACTGTAATTAACTTCTCTTCAACCCTTTGTAGCTTTTTTTCTTATACTTTAATTCATTTATACTCCACAGGAAGCCTGGCATTACTGATTATGCAGCCAGACAGCAGTGTACTATATGTAATTTGAAACCTAGTCCTCTTGTCCCAAATACTCTGTTCTTTCTGTTCTGTGCTGCTTTTTATATTGAAAGGAGGGAAATGAGAAAATGAAGACCATTTATTATTTCCTTTCCTCGTGCCTGATCTTTAAGAGCATTGCTCACTTTTTTCTAGTTACCTTCAGATCCTATCTCACATATTTTGTTCCTTCATATGTTTTGTTTCCTCTTTGATCTCTTTTCACTCTTTTTTTTTCTGCTTTGCCATTTTATTTTGTGGTCACATAAAAACTTTTTTGTAAAGGACTTAATAAAAATCTGTCAATTTTTAAAAGATAATTGTGAGTAGAATATTTTAGTCTTATTGTCAAGGTGCTTAAATTATGAAACGAGTGAATAAAAATATTGCTTCACTGAAAGCAACGAATAAAAAAGTAGTCTAACCAATAAAAAGCTAAGGAAGAGATTCTACACAGAAAATTCTCTTGAGTCGGTGTGTTTTAAAGATGATTTTTGAAAGTTTAATGTGAAACACACTTTTTGCAATTTTTATCAAGTGGTTATATCAAAAGAATCCTTCCAAACTTTTTAAGGATATGTTTTAACTCCTATATTCTAAATAATAGTTATCTATTTGTGCCAGGTGAGTATCACAGCTGTAGGCAGCAGTATTTTAATGTATGACTTTTCATTTTTAATATATCACAACCAACACTGTCATGTCTTAAAATTAAATTTTAGAATAATGTTTGATTAGTCCTTTTGTCTGGAACTAAGACTCTTAAGCCTACACAATTTCTACTTTGTAAATTATATTTAGAAGCATTTTTACCTTTGAAGGTGTGGATTTTCGTGGTGGGGCCCTTTCATTCCCGAGTTTCAATAAATCTTTTCAATGGAATCTGGTTTTAGTGACAGGCTTTTAATAGATTGGTTATAAGAAGTGAAAAATAAACCAAAGCAGGAATTTTGACAAAATGTACTGTGAAATATATATAATCATGTGTATAAATTGTATTCTCCCAGCTTAGCCTTGAAGCCTTTCCTGATTTTCCTTAGGAAACTTGACCACTTTCTCATGGGGTCCCTCTGTACTTGGAAACGTTGATGGGACTTTCTTTGGCACTTCATTCCACTTATTTGTTTACGAGTCTGCTTTCCTCAAAATCTTAAGTCCCTTTAAGGCAGAACTTAATGTGGTGCTTCAGGACAGAGAATGGTTTTTGAGAGGGAGGGATGTATTTTGGGAGTCTTTATTCCACATTTAAATATTGATAAGATAATCTTGTACACATGCTTCCTTTTCTACATTCATCTACAGTATTGTGGAAATTTGTTTTAGTAATACATATGCATTAATGTATTGTGTTGAAATATAAAATGTACTTCCTCTTTGTTTTCTTACCCTTTGAAGCTTTATTTCACTGTCGCTATTTGTATAGAAAGGCAGTGGTAATACTTCTCTCACAGGGTTGAGGATAGGAGAGTATGAATTTAAAGATCCAGTTGTCTCTTCCTATTTAGATTGCCTTCGTACTGCTGAATGGAAATGAATGGCAGTAAGGTCAGACAACCATTTTTAAAGATGCATAGATGGGACAAGTCTCCAACTTTCTTTGCTTCCCATATCTTCTGTCACACTTTTTGGTGGCTTAAGTTGAGTAACAACTGGAGGGGATGTGAAATTTTCATTCATGGTCCAAAGTGGGGATGTGAGCTCCAATTTTAAAGGTTAAATGTGGATTACAATTTCCTTCTGTCTTGTATTTTACAGTTCTCATTCTCCAGCAGCTTGAATATCATCTATTATGAGGTCTGTTATCTCTGCTTTCATCACTGGGTACCATGACATTGGGAATGCAGGTCTGAACTTGCGAAATAATTGTGTTCTTTGCTGCCATGGATGCCTTACATATTGAAACAGAAGCATTCATAGCTTTGTTTTTGTAGATACAAAAGCTTTGGAACCATCTAACCAATTTAGAATTTAGGAGAGTCTCTTGTAGCAAGATAAGGAAAGATCTGAGGCCTTCAATTATGGATCAGTACTGATACTGAGTTATCAATATGGGTCTGCTTTGACTTTTGACTGCTTCGATGCGTACTTGGTTTAGATTGTGAAAAATAAATTAGCATCACACATCTTCCACTGTCATAAAAAGCATATCTTCTTGCAAAAGATATAATAATTGAAACATAAAAATAAACGCTTATTATAATTTGCCCCTAGAATGTGTCTCTATTTAAGCAATGTGGATTATTTATTACTTGTACCCTTGGTTTAATATAATTTATGAGTATTATTAGCTAGCTATACCAGCAACAATGTACAAATAGAAAAAGAAATTACCTAAGAAAATTTTATTCCAATGAATGTTTTCATTTTTCCATATTTTCCTTCATAGGTCCTATCTGTAGGTAAATTTGATATTATTAATATTATAGTGTAGTTTTTTGTAACAGGATTTTTAATATTAAATATTTCTCAGATTTGTAGGGATTTAAACTGTGTGTTATAATACTACCTTAGCCTTTTCCCCAGTCCACTCACCTACCAGATAAGGTGTTGAATACTTCATGCTTTATTATTTTTTTAACTTACTCTGACATTTATTTATTTATTTATTTATTTCAGATTAATATATGGTCCACATGAAAGTTGCAGTTGAGTTCTTTAACAATGAGGCATACATATACCCCTACATTGTACCCATTAGATGAGACCAAACCCCTTTCTCCTCCCCCCCTCCTACTTGAATTTGTGTTTTTACTTCTTGTGTAGGTATGTAGGTGTTCACCTGCTAGTTTCATATTAGTATTAAGTACGTGGGATCCTTGCTTTGCCATTCTTGTGATACTTAGGAGGCTGTTCTCCAAATCCATCTAGGTAAATGCAAAAGATGTAAAGTCTCCTTTCTTACAGGAGACTTTAAGGCTGAGTGGTATTTGATGGTATATATATATATATACCATTGACATATACCTAGGTGATACTTAGGAGTGTATTTTCCAAATCCATCCAGGTAATTGAAAAGATGTAAAGTCTCCTTTCTTACAGGAGACTTTTGGCTGAATGGTATCCAATGGTATCGTGTTTCCCTGAAAATAAGACCTACCCCCAAAATAAGCCCTAGCAGGATTTCTATGCATTTGTTAAATATAAGCCCTACCCCTATACTAAGACCTAGTGATGGGCATGGCTATGCAGATATTCTATACTATGCAGGTAGCAGGCATCCTGTTGCACTCATGAATGGCTGGGGAAAGGAGTTCATGCATCACTAGTTCATGACAGCCCCACCAACAAGGTAAGCTCCCCCTGTCAGGTTCCAGAAAAACATGACTTAACTGTATTTGAATAAATGTAGATTGTTGGATTATACTTAATAAAAACAAGACATCCCCTGAAACTAAGCCCTATTGTGTGTCTTCTTGAGAAAAAATAAATATGAGACAGTGTCTTATTTTCAGGGAAACACGGTATATATATACCATAGTTAATCTGTTCATAAATTGATGGGCACTTGGGTTATTTCATATCTTAGTGATTGTGAATGCTATACACATTCAATTGCAAATATCCTGATGGTAAAATGATTTTTGTTCTTTTGGGTAGATACCTAGTAATGGGATTATAAGATCAAATGCCTGGTCTGCTTGCAGTCTTTGAGGATTCTCCACACTTCTTTCTGCAAGGGCTGTATTAATTTGCAGTCCCACCAACAGTTTATAAGTGTTCCCTTTTCACCACACCCATGCCAGTGTCGGTGCCTGCTGTGGCACCCCACCTCCACGTGAATAAAAACAGCCGGGACACAGATGGAAGGTACAAGCCTGCAAAAGAGGTGGGCTTCCCAACATTCCAGGGAGAGCCCCATGTAACTTCTGTTCTGGCCTTTTATTGAAGTATTATACAACAGGTGTGAGGGACCCATGCACTGGTGCTACGTGCTTAATGTTAGATACATGCTCTTTTCCCAGGGGCTTGACTCCCACCCAGTTGTACCACATATGTCCAAGGTTTAACACCTGCTTGCTAACAGGGGGCTGATCTTATCTCATTAACGTGTGCAGTTGTTTGAGGGCTTATCTCAGGGCTGCAAAACATCTTCATGCTTGCCAGGAGATTGTCCCCCTCTGAGTGCCTCCCTCAAGAACCAGTGGCTGCTTCTATAAGCCTGGTGCTTCTCCTTCATGTCAGTGATTAGAACTTTGGGACTTTTTGATGTGGGCTAATCTTAGTGGGGTTAGATGATTTCTCAAGGTGGTTTTGATTTACATTTCTCTGATGATTAGGGACAATGAGCATTTTTCATGGGTTTGTTGGCCATTCATCTGTCTTGGGAGAAGGTTCTGTTTAGGCCTCTTGCCCAATGATAAATCTAGTTATTGTGCTTTTCTTGTTGCTTAGTTTGAGTTCTCTGTAGATTCTAGGTATTAGGCTTTTGTGAGATTTATAATATGAAAATATCTTCTCTGATTATGAAGGTTGTCTGTTTGCTTTAGTTGTTGTACCCTTAGCTGTGCAAAAACTTTTTAGCCTGAGCAGGTCACATGTATTTATTTTTGGTATTGCTGCAATTGCCAATGGGGTTGTCTTCATAAAATCTTCCCAGGCTGATATCATCAAGAGTTTTTCCTATACTTTCTTCTAGAGTTTTTATTGTTTCATGTCTTAGATTTAAATATTTTATCCAACATGAGTCAATTTTTCTAAGTAGTGAGTGGTGTGGGTCCAGTTTTAGTATTTTACACATGGCTAATAAGTTCTCCTAGCACCATTTATTGGCTAGGATTCTTTTCCCCAGTGTATGCTTTTGTTTGGTTTATCGAAGATCAGATGGTGATATGAGGTTGGTTTCATCTCTAGGTTATCTATTCTGTTCCAAATGTCTATGTCTTTATTTTTGTGCCAGTACCATGCTGTTTTGATTACAGTAGATTTATAGTATAATTTGATGTTTGATAACATGATGCCTTCAGATTTGTTTTATTTCTTAGAATTGCATTCGCTATTTGGGTTTTTTTCTGGTTCCATATGGAACAGAGAACTATTTTTCTCCATGCTTTATTAAACTCTGGAAATATAATGAGGAAATATCTCTATCTTAGTAGGCTTCCTTCACTTACAATGATCTATAATTTGAGTTTCTTTCTTTTCTTTCTTCTTTCTTTTTTTGGACAGTTGTTTCCTACTCTTTTCTCATTTAAATATCTTTTTCTAGGTGTCATTGTTCTGTTAGCATTTAAACTCTTCATACTTGCCCAAAGAAAGGGAATTAAGTAGCTAAGATGTAGAGCTTTAAGTTGTAATGATATGGTGTTTTTGAGTTAATTCTAGCATTATATATAAAGTTTTCTAACTTAGACTTGTAATAAAGCTGCTTCTTCCATTTAACCCATTTTCCTTGTTTTACATTTCTTTCTTGTTTCAAGATGAAAATATTTCAAGGAAGGGTCCCTCTTTGGTATCAATATCAGAAAGTTTTTTTTTTTTTATTTTTTTAGTAGGAAGTGCCTACATATGAGGAATGAAATGGAATGGAGCAGAGACACACTTTTGACTATACTTTTTTCTTTGTATTTGAGTAGTTAAAAATGCCTGTTTGGGACATGGCAGGTGATAAGTCTAAAGATTTTTATAGAAAAACAGATTAAATTGAAAACTTTTGTCTAATATCATTAAATGTTCAAATTGATGCGATAAATTTACTTAAATCAGAATTGATGTCTCTGGTCCATTTACTCGTCTTTTTTTTCTTTTTGCTTCATTATGCTGTCAGGTTTTCTGCCCTCAGTCCCTACTATTGTGTTGGATTGCTTTATTAGGAAGATATCCAGCAGGCTGACCTAGAGTTTAGGGTTCAGACAAGTCTTCTCAATGTGTACTTAACAGAATTGAATTTGTGTGAAGTAAGAGCAATCAGCAAGAGATCAAGAAAACTTGGCATGAGCCCTAGGTGGTGGTGGTCATAGCAGTGGGTGGTCACATATTCAGAAAACAGTGATTGGCTTTTAAAGTTAGATGGGTTGCATAAAGTATTGAAGACAAGTCTAGGTGTTTATAAAGCCTTTAAAAGAAAAAGAAATTAAAGGGAAAAAATAAACAGTATGAGTCCAAGTTGCCAGATCATTGATATTTCTGTACTAGACAATGATATTTTAAAAAGTTCATCTGTACCACCCACTTTAGCTTGTGAGAACTCAAGGAGGGAAGGCTTGTGTATAGGAGCATAATTTAGTTAATAAATATGTTTTATAGGGTAGTCATATTTCTATCACCCAATTAATTTATGTGCGAATGTTCCAGGAATTGGTTCTTTTTTGTTTGTGCAGGACCATTATAATTGGTTTCTTGATAGAGGTTTCCTGGTATATGGGGGCAGGATATTTTCCTCAGCTCTCATAATATGCCACACAGTTGGCACTGTGGGATTTAGAAAAATTTTTGCTTTTAAAGATTGATAGGCAACGTTAAATATTGATTCACCTAGTATAGTAGCAATTATTGTACAAGTAATGTGGACTGCTTTGGTTTTTCCCAGCATAATGAATTCAGAAATGTGCCCAAAACAGTGAATTTTATAAAAAGATTTTTGATTCAAAATTTCATAATACTGTATGTAATAATTTTAGCTGATAAAATGGTAATATTCTTTTGCTCATTAAATCAAACATAAAAACCAGCATGGAATCAGGGTTTTGTAGCTGATTTATAAATAACTGCTGAAGCTCAAGGCTTAAAATTTAATTTGATTTTAACAGGGTTGAATTTTATGTGACATCCAAAGTAACAACTTAGAGAGATACTTAATAAAAATGGTTAATAAACCTACTGAGACACATTTGACCATTATTTAGAGGAGATGAATGTGAATTTGCATTTAAAATGGAAAGATGAAAGATTTCAGAAATGGAATGTTTGATTTTGTCTCACTCTCTATATACGGCAGTCTACTTTTTGCACCCCTGCATTAAAATTGCATATCTCTATTTTAATTACTTTACATCTTTATCACCATCTCCTCAGTGGTCTCGTGTCATTATCAGTTGATCTGGTCATACTGTGCATCATTCTTCCCATCTGTTCCTGTTAATACTTCCTCATTTACTTTCTTATTACATGGGATTGAAATGATATAAAGGAAAAAATAAAAACCCTTGCTCTTTTTATATCTTTTCAACTCTATTGTCCTGGTTTCTTTCCTTTCTCTCTTTTTCCTTTACTCAGCCAAAAGAGTGATTCACAGGAGTCACAAAATAAATCAGTTCTCATTGAGCAATCATTATTTTTCCATCACAGCACTGGGCATCAGTGGCTAACGAGACGGGATCAGAAAAGAAGGGACATGTGAGTGTATAATTATGGTCTTTGCTGCATGGTCCCTTCACGAGTGTACCATGCTCATTTTCAGGGTAAATTGGCTCTAGAAATTTCATTTTTACCTTTCAGCATGTTTCTCTGAGCCAGACTCCTTGTTCCGTCTCTTTTCTTTCTACAAACATGCTCTCTTTAAGATAACTCATTCACTTTATTCTGCAGTCTGTCAAATTTCAGTTTTAGATGGCTGCACTATAGACAGCTGCACATAAAATAAGTAATGATTCACATATATTTTTTTATTCTGTGGTCTATGGACTTAAGGAGTTAATTTGAAACAGCAGTTTTGTTTGAAAGAGGATTTCTAAAAGAGATGGTATATCACAAATAAAAGTTTTATTTCACTAATCTGTTTTTAAAGAAGTAATTGTTCTATGGTTGAATTTCCTTCCTTTCATCTTTGGCCAGATATAACAAGCAACTTTTATGTTATTTCCTACTTTGTCTTTAGTGTACTATATATTTCAATTAAAAAAAAAACAACCCTGACTATTGTTAGATCTGCCGCTCTTTAATGAATCATTGGATTGGAAAATAACTCATTATACCATCAGGCAGAGATAGGTTCCTTTATTTGAATGTAGATAGTGAAGATGAATAATTTATCAAATGTTATTAGGACAGCCTGCATATTACTGAAGTCACAGCAGGATATAATGAAATTTGTGTCATGCTAGTATGAAAATAGCATGCCTTTGCATAGTCATTATTGAACTTTTGGCATCTCTCAGAGAACTATTATGTTATCATGCCAATCTTGCTCACCTCTTCATTAACTGGACTTTTGATTGAAGAGTATAACTTATCTTAAAAATCTGTGGAATCTGTTCTGCCAAATGCTTGCTTGACTCAAGCATGTTTCTGTGTCAGTACAAAAATTTTCAGAATGAAGTACTTAATGTTTCTTACTAAAGTGATTAGTGCAAAAAGGCTATGACTGATGGTTTTATCACTTCTAGTCATGAAAAGCTGTCTGTACAGGAGATGCTTAAGCAATATAACTTTCTGAAATTAGGGGTGATAAAACATGCATATAATTACTTTGTATCTTCACGTCTATACTAATTATGTACTTGGAATTATCTTAATTGGTTTAACAAAGTTGCATTTCATTTGCTTCTGGCATGATTGCATGGCGAGGTCAACAAATTTTCTCCCCAAAGCATGACAAAACTGGACAAATGGTCAAAACCAAATCTTGTCAGTACTCTTGAAATCTACCAACCACATTCAGTGAAGTGAGATGTGTGTTATGCACCAGAACAACTGAATTTTGGGTAAGAAGAATGTGAATCTGTGATGTTGGTGCTGAGACTGCTACTGATTTTTATCCTCAACTCTATAGGCAAGGTTGTTCAACTAGGCTGCGCAAACCAGCAGCTCTGTTGCTGCTCCCAAGGCAGCTCAGTTGATTGGATAACTGTCAGGTACAGTGGCGATTTAGATGGCAAGTGACAGGGAAGGTCTGCAGCTCTGCTGATCTGTTTAGTGGAAGCAGTGGATAGGTGGACTAGCCGGAGATTTAACAGGGGATTCTGGAGATGAGGCAGGGACAGGGGGCCTGAGAAGCTCTCCATTTACCTAGAGTTGACTGAGGGTTGTACACATGTATGGCAGCAACTGGAGCAGGCTTTATGAGAAATACTAAAGTTCTTCAGGTAGAAAAGAAGAAGAACTAAAGGATAACTTGAATTGCAAGGAACAATGGAAAGTACTAGAAATGGTACTTATATGGATGGGTAAATATAAAGCATAAATATATGTTTTTACATTTCTTCCTTATTTAAAAAAGCATGCAGCTATATCTAAAATAATAATTATAGCACTATATTTTTGTTTTTATATTAGTCCCCCTTTAACTATCAGGATACATTCAGAGGCTACCTGAAATCACAGCTAGGTGGTTTTTACTATGTTTTATCCTGTATGTAAATATGTATGATAAAGTTACATTTATAAATTAGGCCCAATACGAGATTAACAACAGCAATAATAGAACAGTTATAACCATATGCTATAATAAAAGTGATGTGAACATGGTCTGTCCCTTTTTTCTTCAGAATATCTTATTGTACTATGGGTGACCAAAACTGTAGAAAGTAAAACCACAGATAAGTGAGGGGACTACCACATACAACTAAAGATGTTAATACATGTGAAAATGGTAGAACAAAAGAGGAAAAAGGGAAAGAGGCAGTGCTGGGATGTTGAATATTCATATAAAAATGAATTTAGGCCCTTCTATATGCAAAAAGTTACAAAGTAGATCTTAGACTTACATATAAGAGCTCAAACAACAAAACGTAGAAGAAGACACAAGAGAAATCTCTGTGACATCATGATAGGCAGAGTTCTTAGATGTGTCACCAAAAACATGAGCCATAAAAGAATAAAATTGATAAATTAAACTTCATTAAATTAAAAAACATTTACCTTTGGAGAGACACCATTATGAAAGTACAAATATAAGCCACAGACTGAGAGAAAATATTTATGAATCATATCTGATGAAGGTCCTGTACCCATAATATATAAAGAATTCTTATAACCTAGTAAGATATACCATAATTGAAATATTTGACAAACTACTGACATGAACATTTGTGTTAGTCAGGACCAATGTGATGTGTATACAGAAAGAGGTGCATTTTAAGGAATGAGCACACAGAGTTATGAGGCTGAGAAGTCTCAAGATCTGCAGGGGACAAGCTAGAGATCCAAGAGAGCCAATGTGTAAGTCCAGTCTCAGTCCACGGCCTGGGAACCAGGAGAGCCAGTGTGTAAGTGCTCATCCATACACTGGTGGGCTTGAGACCCTCAAAGAGCCAGTATCTTAGTAGGGGTCTGAAGGTCTGAATCCCTGGTTTTCTGGTTCATATGGTCAGTTCATATGGTCAATCATGCTTGCTCACCTTTTTGTTCTATTTGGCCTTTATTTGTTTGGATGAGGCCCATCCACATTGGGAGGGCAGTCTGCATTACTCATTCTGGCACTTCAGATGTTAATCTGGTCTGGAAGCACTGGCACAGATGTTCCCAGAGCAGCGTTTGGTCAAAATGTCTGGACATCCAAGGGCACAGTTAGGTGCAAACATAAAATTAACCTTTACCACATTTTACTGAATAAGAAATACATTTGGTTAATAATCACATGAGAAGATGGTCAAATTTATTATTTATTAGGTAAATGCATATTCAAACCACAATAATATACCAATATACACTCATTAGGATAACTTATCAAAAAAAGTCATGGCGTGTTGGCAAGGATATGAAGAAATTAAAAGTCTTATACTTTGCTAGTGGTAATATAAAGTGGTACCACCACTTTTTACTATTTTATGTTCTTTATTTAACTTTTTTCAAAAAAGTTAAATATAAATTCACTATATGAGCTGACAGTTCCATTCCTAGGAATTAATCCAAGAGAAATGAGAATAGATGTGCATACAAAGACTTTTACACAAATATTGATAAGAATATTACTTTAATAACTATTAATTGGAAGAAAATCCAACTTTCTGGTCAATGGTGTAACAAAGTGCGTTATTTGGCATGAGGATAGAAAGGAACTGCAATAAGCTTGAAGGAATTTCTTTTGGTGATAGAAATGTTCAAAAACTGGATAATTGGTTTGCAAAACTGTATAAATTTATTTAGAAGTATTGATTTGTACTCTGACAATGGGTAAATTTGATAGAATATGACTCAGTAAAGTTATAAAAGTAATATCTCTCTATAAAGAGAAAATAACAAGTAAATATGGTAGAGTAATAATTAGGGAATCTGAAGGGATTCCCTATGGGAATTCTTTGTACAATCTGGAATCCTTTCAGAGCTTCAAAATTTCAAAAATTCTATTGCTCTTAGAAGTGGTCTGATTTCTTCATGTAACATTTTGTAAAAATAAGTTTAAAAGTTTTGTTTGTTTTAAAAATATCCAGCCTCAAAGTGCCATTTTATTGTAGCTTTTTTGATTCTTTACGACTTTGATTTGTTTGCTTTGAACAGATACTCCCCTCCTGCTGCACATGCATGTCCGGTCTATGGTCCCTGTTTCTCTTTCTCATCTGTTCAATATAAAAGTGCAAATAATATAAGCAAAGCAGTTTTGCCCGTAGGCCTCGAATATGGCTGTTTTTTCGTTTGACAGTATTTTTTAGGTTTATATAATCACATGTTGTCTAAATTGGATTTTTTAATGCATAAAAGAAAAAAGTTAAATGCAAACATTAACACATATTTTGAAAGCATTAAATTAAAGGGAAGTGTGTGACTCATGCTGTTTATGTGCTTGATTTGAAGGTCACTCTGTGAGACTGCTGGGTCAGAAGAAGGATAATGGAAAGCGGTTGGGGGGAGCACGACTGGATTTGCCCAAGATTAGGAAGAATCCACTGATAGAAATCATTTCCATCAATACTGGGTAAGTGTTTCTCAAACTTGCTCATAAAATATTCAGTAATTCAGTTTTTTTCCTGAACAAGTGACATAGAAAAGTATTTGAATATTTTCTTGGGAAAGAAAAATCACAAAAAGCTCCAAAGAACTGAATATTGTTTCTTCTGGAATGTTCCTTATATGCAAATTACACTTGTATTTGCTGCAGGGTTTTATGTCTTTGACTAACATTACTCTTATTTTAGTAATAAACATGGATTTCATTTTTCAGCTGTGCCCTTGGTTAAAATCTTTGGATAAAGAGCATTTTATTCTGTGACATAGTCAGCGGACTGATCATCTTTGAGTGCTTTGAACAGGGTTATAGTAAATGTTGCCCAAGATGCTAACCATGCTTTGATTACTAACTATATAAAATGTGTATTTTAAAAAGTTATTCTTATGAGTGTTGAACTGAAAAAAACACTATGACTGAATGTTCAGTACTCTTTGAATTTCCACACTTGGGCTGAAGTGTTTCCTATATATTAATATTATACATATTCATACTTTGATTTTCATTGAATTTGAGTTCTTTAAATTATAACTCCATCTGAAAAAGTCACTTTTTCTTGAGAAATTGACTGGCTTAAGGGCTTCCCTTCCTTAAATCACTAGGAGTACCTCCTTAGCCCGTACCTTTCATGAAATTCAAGCTGTTCTGCTTTTTTTTTTTGACTTGAGCTTCCCTCTTATTTCTCTTTCTGTCCTCTTTCTTCAGCTCCTTCCCACTGAGTGCTGGTAAACTTAGCTTCCTTGTCCAGTATCAGCCCGCCTCTCTCCAAGTCAGTGCCTTCTTTTCCTCTGTAGTGATAACAGCTGTGTTGTCAGCCATGGTCTTTTTTCTAGTCTCACCACCTTCTGGTTCATTTTCTCATACTGCTGCAAATGACTAGAGGAAGGTTTAAGAAGTCATTGGTTTTCTCAAAAAGCCCCACCGGATGGCGTTCAATTGCTTGATGGGTTTGTTGTGCACTAGTGTCTGGCCTTCAATATTGAAGATTCAGAAACTTGGCCTCATTAAGCACAGAGACTAGTGATTAACCAGAAGTTAGCAGTAAGAAGTGTAGTTGTCACTTGATTGGAATACCTAACATATTCTTTCTATCCTGAGCCAGATTATAAACCCAAGGCCACGGGGCCATTTGCTTTCTCCTCTGTCTCAGTTACTCTGCCCCCTTTCTGCAGGCATTGCATACTTCCCCTCCAACTTCTGATGATCCTATTTAAAATTGCAGCACTCTCACATTTCCTCTCTTTCAAATATACCTTATTTTCCCATGTAACTTTCATGACCATTAAAAAATATGTATTTATGATCATGTATATTTTAATTGTCTCTCCTCACTTGCTTGCACACTCCATGAAGACAAGGACTTTTGATTATTTCGCTTACCAATATATCCTCAGTATACACCCAGAATTCATTCACAGTAGGATTTAATAATATTTACTTAATTAAATGAATGATTGAGTTATAGATTTGAAAGTTTAATGAGACTATGCTAAATTCTTTTTACCGGACAGTTTGCCTTGCCACGGGCAATAATACTTAGAGTTTGCTGGCTAAGCATAATTTTCTCTTGAACAATGCCTTTTTTTGTTGTTTTGTTTTTTGTATGTGCAAGACCGATCAACCCTCTTCTGGCTACATACATTTGTTTAAAATGTTAATATTTCAGGATTTGTCGAACCCTATTACATTAGGATGCATTTGGTTTCTTAAGGTGACTTCCCAGGTACTTTTGACCCAGTGAGCATTTGTTGTAACTTTCCTTTTCCAGTCCCTATGTGCTTCTCCATTTTGCTGCTCTCCACCTCACGCTCCAGTCACCTCATCTTGAGTTACTTGGAATCTCAGACTCCAGGGTCTTCTGTGTCTTGATTCCAGGCCCTCCTGTGTGCTGAAGGGGTTCCTTGGGTTGTCAGTCCTTTCCTCCTGGGCCTATCAGCCATCCTGTACTCAGCTGCATGCACCTGTCTTTGGTTGGCTGTTTGTTCCTGCCTCCACAGCTGGGCTAAATCCATCTCTCTCTCCCTTATGCATCTATAGCATTCCCTGGTTTTGGTACTTCTCAGACTGTATCATTTATATTTCCCACTAAATTGTGAAGTTCTGGGTACTGAACACTTTTCAGTTATCATTACATTATTCTTCAAGTTCAGTGCTCAGTACAGAATACAGTTATGCCCCCATCTGCATAAGGGATTGCTGCCATGAACTCTGTGGATGCAGAATCTGTGCATGCCAACCCCCTTATATGAAGTGGGGTGATATTTGCATCTAATGCACTCATATTCTCCTGCATACAGAGACTTTTTTTTTTTTTTTTTTTACTGTCATCCTGGGGCGCCAGGGAGTCCTCACGGCACCTTCCCAGGGTGAGAAGCAGGAAGGCCCTGCTTGCCCTTCATCCTGCATTCACATCTGCCCCCCTGTGGGGGTAGGGGGATTCTGAATGACCTGTGGGGTAGTGGGGTACATCTATATAGCCTCAGGCAAATTACAGTGCTCCACTTCTGGAACTCCCTCCACCAGTGTTTTTTTAAATTTTTTATTAGATTATAATTGTGTACATTAATTCTATCATAGGATACAGTGTGTTGCTTCCATATACAGTTTGAAAAACTCTCATCCAACTGGCTAACATAGCCATCATGTCTTTCTCATAATTGTTGTGTTAAATCATTTATATTCGACCTTTAGACAAATTCACATGTACCCTATTAGGATAAATCATAGGC
>CAUYTI010134521.1:0-25048 GCA_963575145.1 Galago senegalensis | reverse complement strand
CTCAAGCTGTCCCCCTGGGTAGAGTGCCGTGGCATTACAGCTCACAGCAACCTCCAACTCCTGGGCTCAAGCGAGTCTCCTGCCTCCGCCTCCCAAGTAGCTGGGACCACAGGCACCCGCCACAATGCCCAGCTATTTTTTGGTTGCAGCCGTCATTGTTGTTTGGCAGGTCCGGGCTGGGGATTCGAACCCCCCACCTTAGGTGTACGTGGCTGGCACCTTAGCCGGTTGAGCTATAGGCGTCGAGCCAAGTCAAAACGTTTTTTAAAGGTTAATGATAAAAATTACAATGAGCTAAAGTGTATATATTACTGAAGAAAGAAAAATAAGTTTAATGTAGCCCGAGTGGACGGTGTTCATAGCCTGTGGTAGGGCACACCAGAGTCCTGGGCCTTCACCTTCACTCACCACTCACTGGCTCACCCACAGCACCTTCCATGCTGCACGCTCCGTTCATGGTAAGAGCCCTACACACGTGTGCCATTTTTATCATTTATATCATATGTTTACGGTACCTTTTTGTGTTTAAATGTGTTTATATATATAAATACTCTCAATTGGGTTCCAGTTGCCTGCAGTATTCAGAACAGTAGCAGACTGTACAGGTTCATAATTTAGGAGCAATAAGCCATAGCATCTAGGCTAGGTGTGGCATAGTCTATATCATCTAGGATTATGTACATATGCTCTATGATGTTAGCAGAGTAATAGAATTACCTGAGGATACATTTCCCAGAACATATCCCAATACGAAGTAATGAATGATGATATTTATGCCCAACCTATTCCTGAGAGGAGAATGTAATTCTTGTTTATTTATAATGCTGTCATTTTGATTTTCTGTTAGAGCAGCTAATTCTATATCCCAAAGTTCAGTAAATGTGGCCCACCATTTGTTTTTATAAATAAAGTTTTATTGGAACAAACCATACCCATTCCTTTCTGTATGGTCTGTGGCTACTTTTTCCCGACAATGACAGTTTGCAATAGAGATCACAGGGCTCATAAAACCTATCATGTTTATTGTCCAGACCTTGATGGCAAAAGTTTGCCAGCCTCTAGTCTATCCTATTAATTCATATGTACATCAAAATTCTAACAGTGTTTCCTTCAGGATATTTTACTTGATCCTTATGTTTCTCTATATTTTCCAAATTTATTGCCATAAACATGTTTTATATTTATTACTTCAAAATCCCAATAAATGTTAATTTAAAATATTTAAGACTCTTTCTAAACAATTATCATTGTTTTGATCACACTATGTTTCTCCTAATATCTATGCAGCAAATAGAAGAATTTATGGCAGACTTTACCCTCTTTGAACATACAATACCCACACTATTATTATAACTCTCTTACCTGCCAGCAGCATTTAAACCACTCACTAAATTTATATCAGAATACTGGATTTCGTATTATATGTGGTAAGATGATTTTGACTTTCTGTATACAATATAACTAAATGAAAATAATATTGGCTTTTGTTATTGGCAGTTCAAAACAGGGCTAGCATCAGATATGGCTTGATCTAGGGTACAAACTCTATTTTTCTCCTGATCGCTTGGCAATGTTTATCTCTAATAATCTGTTTTATCCTTAAATGGGCTGTATTTGACCAGAATATATAGCTGCTGCAAGGCTGGAGCTTGCATCGTTCTGGCTAATAAATGTGTCCATATATCAAATTTCACAGGCAATTCTGATTGGTTGTGGTTGGGTCAAAGTTTATGCCTGAACCAATCACGTGTCTAAGACAAGAGAATAATTTGATGGGTGAGGCTCAAGGTCAACAGAGGAATGAATTTCTCTCATGGAAAAGTGGTTTTATTACTTACAAACAAAAAACGAGGGCAGAGGAGATAAAAACAAAGAAAAAAAATGAATGGTTGCCTAGGGAACTTCAGGTTCTTGACTATCATTTTTATTGCTTCTGGGTGTATGATGTAATATTTTGAGGCTTATGTTCAACTTTCTTTCTGACTTCAATGCGGCTTCATTATTGCTTAAATTACTGTAGCAAGCTCAACACACCGCAATGCTTATGTGAACTCCAAATAATAATTTGTTTCTTTTTAATTTTAGTCAAGACTGTTGTTTATAGAGTTTAAGTGTCTGGTTGAAAACTAAAATGTGGGCAACATTGCTTGAGGATTAAATCTCTCCTGCCAAATGCTTCCATTCTGGGCTTTCAATTATTTGGGCACAAACTTGTCTCTGCCTGCTCAAGCTCTCAAGTTATTGACTGCCCACAGAGGAACCTTTGGAGAGAGGAAAAATTGTTGATGAAGTAAAATTCAGAGGTGAAAAAGCAGGGCAGCTAACTGGCTTGAGATCTCTTACATTCTCAGATGAAATCTTTGCTTGCGCCCTTGGAGCGCGCTGCTTTGGGTAAGTGTGTGGAATCTATCATTTCCTTTAGACTTTGAAAGGACTCCCAAGAGGAAGTCAATCATTTTGTTAAATTGCTGCTTCAGTTACCACCCACTTTTGAAGATGGTAGAAGTTATTTCTTTTCCCTCTTTTCGTCTTCTTCTTTTTTAATTTATGTCCATTCATCCCAGGCTAATCACATTGAGACTTGGAGAGAATGACTGGGGCCTCTCAGGAATTCTAATTTATATTCTTGCTGCTAAACCAAACTACTCTTGCCTGGCCACAGACTGTCCACACCTCAACTATCTCATCTATAAAGCTGGGATAATGGTCTTGAGTAACATTGGGAAACAATGGCATGAGCCTGAATTTTCAAACAATGTGGTTGTATTAAGCAATGAGGTGTCAAGGTTAGGGTGAAGGCAAACAGGTTTTAGAAATTTAACATAGTATTTACCATCTAGACCAGCGATTCTCAACCTGTCGGTTGCGACCCCTTTGGGGGTGGAACAACCCTTTCACAGGGGTCACCTAAATACATCCTGCATATCAGATATTTATATTATGATTCATAAGAGTAGAAAAATTATAGTTATGAAGTAGCAATGAAAATAATTTTATGGTTGGGGGTCACCACAACATGAGGAACTATATTAAGGGTCCTGGCATTAGGAAGGTTGAGAACCACTGATCTAGACAATATGATAGGCCATTCCTACTTCAAAGGGAAAACAGGCACAGAGTGAACTGTTTTCTTGGGTGTACTATGGGAGGCTCTTCTAGACTGTTCAGGAGAAAAACTCATTTGCCCAAGGTGAATACAGGGGTATTTAGCTATTAAAAAAAGCACAGAGGTCTGGGCCCGGTGGCTTATGCCTGCAATCCTAGCACTCTGGGAGGCTGAGGTGGGTGGATTGCCTGAGGTCACAAGATTGGGACCAGCCTGAGCTAGAGTGAGAGACCCTGGCTCAAAAAATAGCCGGGTGTTGTGGCAGGCGCCTATAGTCCCAGCTACTCGGGAGGCTAAGTCAAGAGAATCACTTGAACCCAAGAGTTTGAGGTTGTTGTGAGTTATGATTCCATAGCACTCTACTGAGGATGACAAAGTGACACTTTGTCTCAAAAAAAAAAAAATCACCGAGGCTAGGGTGGTGGCTCACACTTATAATCTTAGCACATGGGAGGCTGAAGCAAGTGGACAACCTTCAGCTCAGGAGTTCAAGACCAACCTGAGCAAGATGGAGATCCCACCTCTACTAAAAATGGAAAAAACTAGCCTGGTGTCATGGCAGGCACCTGTAGTCCCAGCTACTCTAGAGGCCGAGGCAGGAGGATTGCTTGAGCCCAAGCATTTGATGTTACTGTGTGCTAAGATGATGTCATGGCACTCTACCCAGGGTGACAGAGTGAGATTCTGTCAAAAATAAATAAATAAAGCACAGAAAGTCGACATCTATCAAAAAACCTGCACAGTGGACATCTGGAAGGTTGTTCAGCACATGACACCGTTCCAGGTCTCAGCAGCAAATTAACCTGTTGGGCTCTGGCCCTTCTGCTTGCCTCTCGGTTGCTTTTCTCGGACAGAGCCTGCATCTGCTACTCCTGCTGACTCTTTGTTCCCCACTTTCTGCTCACCTGGTTCTTGCTAATTTACGGCTTCTGGGTGTCTGATAATTGGCATTCCCCCTGGCCTCATTCTCTTCAATGCCAGCTCTTCCAGCTACTCTCTTTTGATGTGGCTCAAATTCAAACTTTCCTAGAAGGAGAACCTGCCTATAAAACGGATGCCTTTGTCTCAGGCACAAAGCACCATTCAATTATTTGTAGCCACGATGGAGGGTGGGGGAGAGGTCCTAAGATCCCAAACATGATATTTTATCTATAAACTATGAAGGAAAGGATACGTGTAACTCTCAGGCATTTTAGGGACTTACGCTATGTCTAGTACTTGTATATATTTATGAAGTCTTTGCTTTATATCTTAAAAGAGTTGAAGCTGTTACACTGATAATACCACTGAAATATACAAGGGGACTTATGCCTTTTCTTGGATACTTATTTTGGGGACAAAAGAAAGGAGGTCTGAGAGAGAGAGAGGTGTGTAAATGTTCTGTAGAAATTCAGAAAGAAAGTTCGTTTCGACTGGTGATTCAGAAAGGCCTCATGGTGAAGTGAAATGAAATTGAGCATCAAAGGATGGATAGAATGTAGGTAGAGAGGAGAGAGGGGAATGGTGCCTTCTAGCAGGGAGAGCGAAGGAAGAAAAACACAGGCCTGGGAAGTTTTTGGGGGGGAGTTGGTGACTCATCTTTTTTGGGTCAGAGACTTTCACAGGGAGGGAGCAGGGGAGCTAAATAAAATATTTAAATGCGAAGCTGAGAAGTCCAGACTTTATTTATTAGCACTGGAGAAACCATTAAAGATTTCCAATCTGGGCAGTGAAGATGTTGGAATGGTCCTTAGGAAGAAGAGCTTTCTGGGACTGTAACCGGAGGAAACAAAGGAAGACAAAGGGGTTAGTCTTGTCCCTCCAGGGTGTGTCCAAGAAAACAAGCTGAGCCAATGGATGTGAAATACCTGTCCGAGGTAGAAGAAAATAAGAGTGGTGGTTACTGGAAGTTCACGAAAGCCTTGTGCTATAGGCTTTTCCTATGGTATTTCACTTAATCCACAATGATAGTATAAGGTAAGTGTTAGTAGTCTTATTTTACAGATCACAACTGAGACCCAAATCAATGCATCAACCTGTTACAGGTCACGTGTTTAGTGAGTGATAGAGCTGGACTTCGGATAGAGTGGCTCTTCTTGCCACTCTGACTGGCTCCCCAGAGGGGGCTGGTGATTGATGTAATTGCAACAAAAAGGGGCAGTATCCAAAAGAGCCTCAAGTTTTCAAGAGTGGGTGACGGAGAGGACAGCAGCAATATAGACACAGATGGGGGAGTCATCTAGAGGAGTATCTTCTTCTTGGGAGTTGGGAGTTTGGAAGGTAATTTGGGGCAAGACTAAGGTTATGAATTTATTCATGAAATGCATGAATGAACCTAGGTAACATAGAAATTAAAAGACATGAAGAGGTCAGCTGTCTCAGCATTACAGAAGTGAACCAGTCAATCACTCCATCTAGTCTCTTGAGTGGCCATTCCATTCCCTGTGGCCTCTGCCACACTTGCCTACAGTCTCAATGGATCTTTCACACCTGTCTGCTGGTGTTAAACAATGCCAACATCTGGGCCCAGTCTACCCACTCTGCTCGAGCAGCACTGGCCTACAGCCCTGGTGATTCTACCCCCTGGACTGTGAGTTGGCCAGTGACCTGTGCCCCACCTGCTGAATGATTAATGCTGAAGGATAACTTTTTTTTTTTTCCAAAAAGATTCCTTAGTTGTTCACATAAACATCTGGTAGACCTATGTCTCTAATTATCCAGACCTAACCACTGACTAAACAGGCAGTGTGGCCAGGAGCAGCGGCTCATGCTTGTAATCCTAGCACTCTGGGTGGCCAAGGTGGGAGGATCCCTTGCGTTCAGAAGTTCAAGACCAGCCTGAGAAAGAGTGAGATCCTGTCTCTATTAAAAATAGAAAAATTAGCTGGACATTATGGCAGGTGCCTATAGTACCAGCTTCCTGGGAAGTGGCTGCAGGAGATTACTTGAGCTCAGAAGTCTGGGGCTATGGCAAGCTATAATGACACCACTGCACCAGAGAGAGCAAGACTCTCTACAAAACAAAACAAAATCACAGGCCATGTTTCAAGAGCAAAGTTGACTCTTTATGAGCCTTTTGTAAAACTCTGTTACTCTGTCTTCCAGGTCTATCACAGTATCTGGTATGCTGTGGGAAAGCAGAAAATATGTACAAATAAGCTCTGCACCCATAGCTCCGTGGTTAGGGTGCTGGCCACATATACCGAAGCAAGGCCCACCCACCTGGACCAGCTAAACAATAATAACAACTGCAACAAAAAAATAGCCGGGCGTTGTGGTGGGCGCCTATAGTCCCAGCTACTTGGGAGGCTGAGGCAAGAGAAACGCTTACGCCCAAGGGTTTGAGGTTGCTGTGAGCTGTGATGCCACAGCACTCCACTGAGGATGATACGAGACTCTGTCTCAAAAAAAAAAAAAAAAAAGAAAAGGAAAGGAAAGGAAATATGTACAAATAGATGTGTATTTGAATCTTAGTGATGGCCACAGCTTTGGCTCAAAAGTAGTGTGTATGTGTATTTGTGTATAGTTGCTTCTACTTTTATTGTATTGCTAAGTAATTTATGTCATTATATCATAGGCAGTTATGTCCAGATCTGTCTTCACTAATAACTATTATAAGTGCTAATAATATTAAGTACTCTTCTGAGTGTTGTACGTGTATTGACTTGTTGCTTGTTCCCAGCAAAGCCAAACTTTAGATACTCTTCTAGATTCCATCACAGGAATGAGTTAACACACAGGGAAGTTAACTCATTTGTCCAAGGCCTACAAAGTTAACCAGTGGAGGAGCCCAGCTTCCCCCCAATCTGTTCCCGTACCCCTTTGTACTACACTGCCCTTTCAGAATGGACGGTAAACACCGTGAAGTCAATCTGATTCATCTCTGCTATTCTAACGCTTGTCATCTAGCAGGTGGGTCAGCGCATCTGTGCAATGTTGAATTGAATTGTCTTTTCCCAACCCGGCCAACATGGGCTGTACTGTGTCATATTACATATTACAAAACATGTTATATGGAGAGTCGTGTTAGCTCTAGTTCAGGTGACATGGAGGAAGATTGTTAGAATTTGAGGTTCCAGGAGGGACGAAAGGGAGATATGTGGAGCCAGAAAACCCAAGGTAGGGTGCTTGGGCTGCAGGCTCTGTGTTTTGTGGTCATGGAAGATATTCAGAGGGTGGGGAGTGGGCATAACCACACAAGCTTGGGGTACTGGGGACAGGGGCCTCTCTGGCTTAGAAAGCCACTGTGTTCTGTACAACAATGTCGACATCCTTAAAGCAATCAACTCCCTGCCTCAATTGACAGTCAGTGGGGACACTGTTGGAGGGATTGATCAAGAAGGCCCCCAACAATCGTCCCTCTGCAGGAATAGCCAGTTTAACAACTATCCATCAAGGAAGCACCTTCAGAAGAACCAAAAAGCAGGCAAGCGATCATACCACCTGGTTTTTACATTACACCAAGGCCAGAGGCACTGAAGAGGGCAGAAATGACAAGCTCGCATTGCATACACCCCTCCCACATACTCTGGCAGTGCTGTGCCAGCAGGTAGAGTGGAGAGAGAATCTATAAAGTGATTGTGGGACTTTGCATTAAAACCCAGGACTGCCCTGGCACAAGAGAACACAGCACAGGGCAGAATGCTGCCAGTGCTTATGGAGAGAGCATTTAGACCAACCCAGCCTGAGGGGC
This sequence comes from Galago senegalensis, assembly GCA_963575145.1. Classification (NCBI taxonomy): domain Eukaryota; kingdom Metazoa; phylum Chordata; class Mammalia; order Primates; family Galagidae; genus Galago; species Galago senegalensis. The sequence goes on along the minus strand of CAUYTI010134521.1, from coordinate 17,270 downwards.
CTCCTCTGCCCCAAAACCTGAGTTCCACCTAGCCCTACCACCCGCTGACAAAAAGCAGCCTGGAGCCGGCACTAAATTTGTAAGGCAGCTGGCCAAGAGGGCTTCAGTCCTTTGGCAGTTTCTGTGGCTATGCTGGCTCAGAGGCAGTGGAGTTTGGGTACACAGAACCCAGGGAGACAACAGTGCCTATGTCCCCCCACACCCAACTGCTGGCGGTGCAGCTCAGGGAGAATCTTTTCCCACTTGGAGAAAGAGAAAGAACAGTTTAGAGGACTTCGTTTTGCAACTTGGGTACCAGCTCAGCCACAGCCAAATAAAGTACCAAGCAGACTCCTGAAGCCCCGGAGTCTAGGCCTTAGTTCTTGGACATCATTTTTGGATCCATTGTGGGCCAGAATGAAACCTGCTACCTTGAAGGGAAGGGCCCAGTCCTGGCAGGATTCACCACCTGCTGAGTAAAGAGGCCTTGGGCTTGGAATAAACATCAGAGGTCGCCAGGCAACAGTCACCACAGGCTTTGGGTGAGACTGGGCGGGCTTCAGGTAAGACCCGAGTGCTGGTGACCACAAGTGCTCAATTCATGCCACTCCTACTCCAACTCCAGCAGCACAGCACAGAGAGTGAGAGGAGAGAGGGGGAGACTTTTCTGGGTAACCCAGAGAATCTGTGCATGTCTCACCCACGTCCATCAAGGCAGTACCACCAGGAGACGGCAGGAGTCACAGAGTCACTGAGCCTGGGGCCCCCCTGCTGCTGATATGGCTGCAGGGAACTTTGAGGACCTGGAGACATTTAGTGTCAATTTTGTGGGCCAGTCTATATGACTTTTCCTCTGGAGAAAGGCTGTAGCTTTCAATCTGTGGGAATTCTGGGTTCTCAGTTAGAATCTAAGGTATTTTCACCATAGGGTTTAGGGAGGCCTGGGCTGATGCTGTCTCCTGGCACCTCCTGGGCAGAATCTGCCCCCAGCGAAGAGAATGCAGGCTCCACATGTGGTCCACGGAGATGTCCCCAGGGTCAGAGTCTAGCAGCCTGTGCCCCGTGGCCTGTCTCTCAGATGGTTCAGGCACGACACTGTTAAGCCTAATAAAGAGCAGTTTCTCTAGAATCGGCCTGAGACCCTGGGGGCCCAAGTCACCCTAGCATTGGGATCCACGGTGCTGTATGCCACTCCGGGAGGGATAGAAGGTTCTGCCTCATGACAGAGAAGGCGGAGGGGCTTTGGTGCCTCTTTGGGCTGGTTTGGGCAGTTTTGGCAGTTTGAGACAAGGATGTTGGCAGCCACAGATGCCAGTGGCACCTGCAGTGGCGGGAGGTCAGTCTTTGGGTGGCTTTATGGAAATGTGAGCAGGTTGCTCTCACCTGTGCGATTTGTTGAGTGTTCCTTTCTGGCCTGAGGTGCTTCTTTGGTAGCTCTTTCTAGGAATTCAGGGCCACAGAGGAAAAGTTGGAGCAGGCCCGGGGCAGCTGAGAGGACAGTCTCATGAATATTCACCAGGTATCTCCAGGGGATTCCCAGAAACTCTTGGGGGGGTGGTGGTGGAGGACTTTGAAGGGAGAAAAGGGTAAGAGTTCTTCGATACCAGGCTGGAAAAAAACCAATAGAGATAGTGCGTGAACTGCCCTTGGCAGGCCAGAGCTCCCAGAGAGACGTGGCTCACAGGCAGGGTAAGAACAGGTAAGTTTTTTCTTTTCCTTGGTCTTTCTGAGCATTCCGAGCATTCTATATAATGAAGACAAGCTGCAGGCAGCCACGATAGAATAGTCTTCTGGTCTCATCCCTGCCCACTCATCAGTCTGACACCTGTCAGCTCCACACAGCCTCCGTGCCTTCTCCAGAGTCCATCTGTCAGTGCCCGTCAACAAGAGTCTATGTATGTTTTCAGTGCTGATAGCACAAGCAGGAAATGTTGGGGTGGTTAATCTCAGTGAGTGAGAACTTGAGGAAAATTTGGAACGCAATGCTAATTTTAGTAGGGTTTTATTTTGAAAAATTCACGGCGCCCACTTATTTTAAACAGGATGGAATAGGAAATAGTTCTTGTTTTAAAAGGGGCTCTCTTTATCATAGAGTTTTTTTCTGAAGCCCCCCAAAGCCAAGAAGAGTGCAATGGGTGTCTAAAATAGCCTCATTTGGAGCACAGAGCTAGACCATTCACACAGAACATGCTGTGAAATTGCAAAGCTTCTTTTGCCCGCTTTGGCTCCCCAGCCATGCCTGGGCCGTAGAAGAAGAGAAGAAAGAGGTGAGGGGTCCAGCGGAGAATAAGAATTTCTTGGATTGCATCATGGGGGCGCTGGGCTCTTCCATACCCATGGAGTGGGGTGGGGAAGGGAGTATATTTCTTCACTGGGAGCTTAGTGAGGAGGGCTTTGGGAGAGCTGCTTGCAGAGATGGGTAGGTGTCTCCTAGAGTTTGGAGGGGCAAGGAATGGTGTCCTCTCACAAGAAGAGACTGAAGGCTGGAGTCTGCACTGGTCAACTTCTCTCTGACAGCAGGGGGAAAACGGGTGGTGGTGTCTGAGCAAGCTGTGTGTGGTAATAGCAAACCCTTCGTATATGGCCCCTGGAAAGAAGCTGGCCTGCAGTCATCAAAGGGCAATCGCCCAATAACCTTCCTGCGGGGTGGGGGCAGGGTCCTATCTTGATCAGAGTTCCTAGCAGCAGGTGACAGAATCCCTGACTGTCAGTCTGAATAGGAAGGGACTGACCTGAATAGGAAGGTGTTAGTGAATTATCAAGTGTTTGGACTGAGGTTAGGCCAGATTCTCTAGGGCTGAGCTGTGCCTATGGTCACCCATGCCAGCACCATGGAAGCCACGCCCACCTGCCTGCTTCCAGAGTGAGAGCCTCACCTGGCGCCTGTGATGAGCAGAGTCTTTGTCACACCCTCATGCCCTGTACTAAGCAAACTGGAAAATGTTGTATTGTAGGGTCTTCCTTGGGAAGCGGGGTCTATCTATGCCAAACTGTAAGAGGGCTCGCAAAAGACAGTTGTCTACTCACCCAGGTGGAGGAGGAATGTTGGCTGAGGGGAGTTGTATGGATCAGCTAGAGGGCACCGATTGCCTATGACAAGTGAGCTGGATTTGGGGGTGGCCAGCAGGAGGTTTTCCAGGAAGAGCTTCAGGAAACCAAGTCAGTGGTGGACACTCACTGTGCCAGAGGGTCCCCTCAAGTAAGTCCTTCCCTCCACCCCCACCTCTGCCTGTCCCCCTGTGCTAGACCTCAAAGGTTCATAGTTAGCAACTGGTGAGTGGGGAAGGGGATGGAGTGAGTAGAAAAAAAAAACGATCAGGCCCCCTGCCTGCTGCAGGCCTGTAGCAGGGATGGGCGAAGTTTTCCCCCAGGGAAAGCTTATAGTTTTGTTTATGTGGTTATTACATTGGACTGGTGTCTTTAATGTTTGATTATGACCTGAAGACTTTGTATTGTCTAAAAAATGATGGGGAGAGCCATGGCCCCGCTGTGAGATTGCAGCCCAAGGTGGGAATGAAGACAGCCAGAGAGCAAGTTGAGCTGGCAACAGGAGGAAAGAATAAAATGATGCCATCTGCCCTCCAGGCAGTCTCGTCTGTCCAGCCAGTTGGTTATAAGCATTATTACTATGAAGGTGTACTTACTGTTGTTTCAACTATATTTTATTCAAGTTTATTTTGTTTCTAAAGTCAGCTGAGAATATAGGAAGAAAATGTAGAAAAAAGAGGAAGGCCAGAGGGACATTTATTGCTTCTTGTTGCTCGTGTTTTCTCTTTTTTTAATTTTAATTTTTTGAGATGGGGTCTCAATCTGTTGCCCAGGCTGGAATGCAGTGGTGCAATCATAGCTCACTGCAGCCTTGAACTCCTGGGCTTAAACAACCCTCCTGCGTCAGACTCCTGAGTAGCTGGGATTATAGGCACATGCCACCATGCCCAGCTGGGTTTTTAAAAATAATTGTGTAGAGAAGGTATCTTGCTATGTTACCTAGGGTGGGTCTTGAACTCCCAGACTCAAGCAATCCTCCTCCCTCAGCCTCCCAAAGTGCCTAGATCATAGGTATGAGCCCTCCCGTGCCTGGCATTGCTAGTCCATAGGTATTTATGGAAGAACAAGAATGAATCAGACCAGCCTCCAGTGGAAGTCACTTCCTAGATGAGGAGGGACTTTCTAGTCCACCGTGCTGTCTTTTATCCCCAGAAGAGCCCCCATGAGATGGGCATAGTCACTGCTACTCTATAGATAAAGAAGTGAAGCCTTGGACAAGTTTAGCAGTTTGTGCAGCATCACACTGCTTTCAAATAACTGAGTGGGCATGGGGGACCCTCAGTCCCTTGATCTCACCCTACTGCCCTGGCAATTTGTGCTGTGCTTTAGAAAATGTTTCCACCTCCGTCTGATTTTTTAAAGAGGCTGCTCCTGTTACATAAACATAGCCGACTTTCACTGAGTAGTTGAGATAATTCAGTCATGGTTCTATGTATTTATGCATTTTAGCATTGAATATGTCTATCAAAATGCGTCTATCAGCCCTGTAAGATGGCTGATACTGTTACCCTCACTTTACAAATGAGAAGTGTTAGGCATACTTGCCCGCAAGCCAGGCAGCAGGTAAGCGATGGAGTGAGGGGTTTGGGTTTATATCTCCAGCTCAGATTCTTCACCACGGTGCTCTGCCTCTCTGGGATGGACCAGGGCTGAGTCAGGAGGAAAAGGAACCTGCCAGCTGATTCGCAGCCTTCCACAAGGGAAAGAAATGGTCCTCCTTCCTCTGCCCCTTCTTTAGTTGCCTACCTGAAATTTCTCAGAGACAGGGGTCAAGGAAAATCACCCCTTCCACCTCAGGTCTGGATGCCATCCCTTCTCCCTGCTCCCTCCTCCAGGAATTTGCTCCAGGTAAATCCTCTCTACATGAACTTCAAACCCACCCCCTACCTTGATTGAAGGTGGTAGGGCAGAGCACACCTATGGGACGAACTGTTTTGATGGGCCATTTTGCCTGGAGAAAGGGTAGTTAGACAGTCCATCCTGGATAAGGGGCAGGCAGAAATGAAACTGCTCAGTGGAAAAAATAGGTAATAGTTTGCTGATATTTAGGGGGGAGTGGGGGTGGGCAGAGGAGGGTCTCCATTACACGGCAGGATGAGGCAGGAGCCCAAGGAGGAGAAAAAATTAAAGAGAGTTCTCTGAGGGCCACATTGGCCAATGGACTTTTGGGAAAGAGACTCATGCTCAGTGCTGTGGTTTTCTATACTAAACTGTGTTATGACATCCATTGTGTTTCCCGACCTTTGTGTGGAGTCTGATATGCACTGTCTTCAGCTGGTGGCACTGAGGGGCCTAAGGGGACTCCAAGAGACACGAGTCATGGAGTCACCAAGTCACCTCTCTTTTCCAAGGCACTTTGGTATGTTGGGAAAAATACTGGATTTACTAGGGCATGGGACAAGTATTAGACTCAATTTTTGCCTATTCTTTTTTTTTTTAAGACAGAATCTCACTCTGTTACCCCAGGTTAGGGTGCCATGGCATCAACCTAGCTCAAAGAAACTTCAAACTCTAGGTTTAAGTGATCCTCCCACCTCAGCCTCCCAAGTAGCTGGGAATACAGGTGCTCACCATAACACCAGGCTAATTTTTTCTATTTTTAGTAGAGATGGGATCTCACTCTTGCTCAGGCTGGTCTTGAACTCCTGAGCTCAAGGGATCCTCCCACCTCAGCCTTCCAGAGTTCTAGCATTACATGTGTGAGCCACTGCACTTAAGGACCAGTTGACCTCAGTGACCCGGAGACCTTGTGGTTGCCCAGAGCTGAACTTCTCCTTGCTCCAGTTTCCTTTACTACAGACCTTTCAACTCATCCTCAGCCTCCACCTTCATCTAATTCGCTTCCCTCGACCATGTGATTTAATTTGTTCTGTGCTCTGAACTTGGCTCCGTTTCCTGGCTTCTGATTTTCTCACTCCTTCACAACTCATCAGTTCAGAAATGGCCTCCTGGGTAAACATTCCCCTGAAGTCAATCCATCCCTGGAAACACCTCTTGTGTTTACTACTTCACCCTCACCACTTATTCGGTCTGTCTCTGGTCCATGTGCAAAACCTGGAGAAAAGTTGGGATTTCTTTAAATGTCAGAGAGAAGATACATTGATCAGGGTTCAGACACAGAAAGCAGAACACATTCTAGTCTGTCTAAAGCAGAAAAGATGTATTAAGTGGTATTCAGTGACTGAACAAAGTATTGGGAAGGTTGAATTTACAGGACTAAGTCATACTACAAAACTAGGACACTGAGGTACCTACTGAACCTTCCATAACCATGAGGGTGCTGATCAAATTTGGAGGCTCCTGCCATAGCTGTAGTTTCTAGAAATATCCCATCCAAGGCACAGTCAGGAAGGTAGTATAACTGGGATACCAATATGATCAGGGATATGCTATCATCAGAAGCCTTGCTACCTCACCAGCTCCAGAATTTTGTTATGCCTGCTTCAATCCATACTTGTAAAATAGGTGACTAGCAACCAAGTTCTGGGACCATGCTAATTCTGCCATGGTGGTGTTTGCCTCCAGAGACAACAGCGACAGAAGTGTGGCATTCATCCCACCAGCCGCCTCAAATCTTTCACTTGTGATTCCAATTAGTGGAATCTAAATGATATCCAGAACTCGGCTGCAAGTGAGCCTGGGAAATACCATTTTGCTTTCTGAACCTGCTCTATGCAAACAGGTACACAAGGAGGTCAGAAAGGGGTTATCCTTTTATCATTCACACTTACCACCCAGGGTTAACTTTGCTTCTCAGTGGAACTTCAGAATCCCTTTCTCTAAATAGATTTATTGCTCACTTCTTTGGGATGACCGAGGATAGTCCTATTTGGCTCGGGGAAGGATGACTCATAATCAGACTGTTATTTATTAGAGATTGCATTGTAATCTCTTCCAACTTGTTGACGCACAGTAATTTAGTAATAGCCAAGGGTAGATAAATAGCACCCAATGGCACCAACCCATTACATACCTTTCTTTGTGGTCCACACTGTAGATGGCATGCGGTTCACTTTGTAAATTTCTTTTATGGGGGCAGAAAAGAGATGGACAGCAGAAAGCATGAACCCTTCAGAATTTCTTTTTTCTAGGAAAATAAAAGAAGCCACGCACCAATTTACTTTCAGCACCACGTTTTAATTCTCCTCATTTCTCAGAACAGCTTGAGACAGCACACACTATCTTTCTCTTCTTGTCTTTCTTTTTTCTCTCTCTCATTCTTTGTGTTTTCTCCAGTTACATCTAGCTGGGTCCAGTCACTAGTAGACTCTTCCCAGGACAGTCCACTTCTATTGGAAACAGGAAATACTGGAAACCTCACTAGAAAATAGAGTCTGTTTCTGGCCTAGTTTTGCCACAGTTTTGACAAGCATCCAAACTTTTGTTTGTTTATTCAGATTGAGCTTCTGAATCTCTTGGGAGTCACCTCTGACAATTGGGAAGCAGGAAAAAAAAATCACACATTTTCTGGCTGATCTTTGGAAAAATGTCTGCCTTTTCTCTCCTAGGTTTGCTGACTTACACGTGTTCCAAAGCTGAGGCCAATTAGTTGAAACTGGATGGATGATTTTTAATAATTAAGCAATCTGACAGTGAAAATGATGGGATTATTCCAGAACTAAACTAAATCTTATTCTTATTTAAGGTAAAAGGGAATATGTAGATTATTAAAAATTGTAAGAATTAGGTTTCAAAAATATACCTTAAAATTCTTAATAAAATCAGGGATTAGATCATTGAGTCAGGGACCTTATATTTATAAGGGAACTTCAGGTCCCAATATTCTTGGAAGGTTATCTTCAGTTATCTTGGTAAGTGGGTGTTACTGTAAATATGATTTAGTTTCTCATCCAATGTTAGAAAATTCTTGGCAAAAAACAAGGATGCAATTGTTTAGTGGAAGGCAATAACCTTTATTAGAAAAATCCCATGATATTAAATATCATCAAATTGTGGGACTAGGTACAATAAGGATTTGGTATTGATTCAACTTACATAAGTTAAGTTTTCTTTCTGAGCTTATTTCTTCATCTACATGTAATCCAACTTTTTCTGTTCACACCTACCTGTTGCTTAAAAACCGCTGAATTTAAGAGTAAGGCATATTTCTTTAATTATTACTCTGTCTAGTCAATGGAAGAGTCCTCAAATATTTCTGGGAGTCTCAGGAATTCCTTTGCATTAACTCCTACACACATCTACCATCATGTTGAGGACTAAACAGGTATACTTTCCTCTTTAGTGTTTGAGGCACACTTCATATCTGCTGATGACCAGTGGGCAGTGCTGTCTCCTAATGGATGCCACCCTTCCAATACCGCATTTATCCTTGTGTGCCCATGAGTATACTGCACACCTTCACATGTCAAAGCAATGAGGGGCTATGTATCCAAGTGTAGATGAGACTGCCTCACTCCATGTATTAGGGTGTTTCTGGTTGAAAGTGAATAGAAAACTTGACTCAATCTGTTTCAAACACTTGGAGCTTATCATCTGCAAGAAAGTATATGTACCAGTGGGGATGAGGTTAGGTCAGTGGTTCTCAACCTTCCTAATGCCACAACCATTTAATTCAGTTCCTCATGTTGTGGTGGCCCCCAACCATAAAATTATTTTTGTTGCTACTTCATAACTGTAATTTTGCTATGGTCATGAATTGTAATGTGAACATCTGACATGCAGGATGTATTTAGGCAATCCCTGTCGTGACCCATAGGTTGAGAACTGCTGGGTTAGGTTATGAGAAACAGAGAAACTAACAGTGGCTTAAATGAGTGTTGTTCCTCTCTCACACCTACAAGGGCAGAGATGGGGAGGCCAGGGCTGCTATAGTAACAGTATTCAATAATATCTAGAGAAATCTTCCTCTTTTTCCAGGCTCCTTCTAGCTCTCTACTCTGCCATTTCCTAAAGGGGTGTGGACCATCCTCGTGGATTAAATTAGTGACTAGAATGCCAGCATCAGAAGAAAAGACTGAAGACGATATCCATGCACCATCTGTCTTGAAAGGAAGGTCCCTACAAGCTGCCGTGTGATGTTGCTGCTCTTACTCCACCAGCCAGAGCTTAGTCACATGGATGCACTGAACTGCTGAGATGAGGTCTTTATTCTGGATGGCCAGGTGCCAGCTGCAACAGGGACTCTACTACATGGGCCATGAGGACAATAAACTTGGGGGTGGATAGTTTCTGCTAAAATACTTTGTAGGTTGTTGAGCTCCCTCTTTGTAGGGGCCTCAGCTCTGTTTCCCTGGGAATGTCTTGCCTTTGTCCACTCAGCACAGGGCCTCATTCTCTCTCAGTAATAAAACGACAGGTCATGTTCCAGAACGTGCCCACCATGAGAACGTCCAGAGAGGAGGTGAATTCTGGATTTTCTCCTAGAGAATTTTTCTGCAGGATGTATCAAGGCTGGATTGAGTGTTGCTGGTTTATGAGACAATCAAGGTCAAGAGCAAAAAGGTCACTCCCAGACCACTCAAATGTACTGTCAGACTGTGGGTGGGGCTAGTTTCCACAGAGTCAGCTTCCTTGTCAAAAAGGAAGAATGAATAACTGAACAAAGTTGGGGTTATGTTAGGAAAGAAGAAAGGGAGAGAGCAGATGTTGGACAGGGAACCCTCTGGTCTGGGCCAAGGAGGGATAGCACTAATGACTGCCATTGATGGCCCTTAGGCACACACAGCTTTCAGAGAAATGACTATTTTATTTATTTATTTCTGCTGCTGCTGTTTTGATATCCCCTTGTCTTCTTGGGACCCAGACATAAATATTTACCAGTGGGTTCCAGGAGGTCAATGGTAAACACCACAATCTACTTACTCCTACAGTAGGGTGTTTGTAACTGGGTCAAGGTCATCATGTTCAGCTCTACCTTCCCTCAGCGTGAGTTCTCTCTCATAATATTCTCCACACTTTCATGCTAATAGTCTTCTGATAGGCTTACTCTGTAAGGCATAGCAAGGTGGGCAGTACTCAGATCCAAATTTGAAACTATATTATGTATAAATGGGAATCACAACACCCTAAAAGGTTGTCATAAAAATGAAATATAAGGCCTCTGAGCATAGGTCCTCACTTCTTCACACTTCTTCAGAGAGCAGTATGTAATACGATAGTAATGCACAGTTAGATGTTTGGGGCATTAGATATAAGACAGCACATGTAGGTGATTATGTTATATCTAACATGGAGACCAAATTTATTTTTAAACTACCCTCAAACTTATGTCCCATACTGAAACATATAGGATGATCTTTCTTTCTTTCCTTCCTTCCTTCCTTCTCTCTCCATCCCCCTTCTCTCCTCCCACCTTCCTTTCTTCCTTCCATCTTTCTTTGTCTTTCCTGGGAGAAAAGTGAATCCAATAGTAAAAGAAAGAGCATCCTTGGGGCCAAGACTGTGGCTCAGTGAGTAGGGCATTGGCCCCACATACCGAGGGTGGCAGGTTCAAACCCAGTCTTAGCCAAGCTGTAACAACAACAACAAAAATAATAAATAAACTTGGCCTGAAAAAAAAAAAAGCAAGAAAGAGCATCCTTGCATGGTCACTCAGTGCAGAGTATTTCCGCACGAGTAGTGATGTCCAGCATGGAAAGGATGTGGAAGTATGGAAATCAAGGGGTACAGCATAAATTGATTTGACACTTGTAGTCATTGCTGAATGAAACATTATTTTAATGAAGAAAGAGGCTTCATTGTCAGTAAATGAAGAGAGGCTATTGTTAGTAAATGCAATTTAACCATAATGAGGTTGTAAAAACTTGCGTTTTCATTATTAATCTTACAAGAACTGTAAGTAAGAGACGAAATGGTGGAAATTATAGGTCATTTTCTTTTTATCAGGAACTTAATTATAATCTTTTCAAACAAGGCCTGGGTATTTCCCGAGCTGTTTCAACTTTGTCTAATCATATAAAAATTATCATAGAACATTTGCAGTATTCCATCTTGAGCAGTATTGATCCTATAACTGCTTTGTATGTTGGTCATAAAGTACACTCTTAAAGCTAAGGGCTCCGTGATATAAGTTTATATGCTTGTTCACATATGGTGTTGACATGTGTGAAATCAAATTGTGCTAAATAGCTCCCTAAGGGCGACATGGAAGGGCTACCAGAGCTAAGGTGGTTGATTTTATTTCTTTATTTTTCAGGAAGATGCCTCCTGCCAGTCCTCCCACACCAGGGCGGAGGTCAAGGGCTGCGTCTTCCCAGGGATGGTGGGAGATGAATTTCCCTTCTTTTTTCCACCCTCATACAATATTATCGCCTTCCCAGGTGCACAGCCTAGGCTCTGTCTTGGGAAAGAACATTTCCCTGTAGAGTTCGCCAGAAATTACATAGAACTTAAAACCAGAGTTTTCCTAATAAGAAAAAGAGCTAGTGTGCTTTTACACATAGAGGTCAACCCTCACTGCTGCATTCTTTTTTTTTTGAGACAGAGTCTCACTTTGTCGCCCTCTGTAGAGTGCTGTGGCATCTCAGCTCACAACAACCTCAAACTCCTGGGCTTAAGCAATGCTCTTACCTCAGCCTCCCAGTAGCTGGGACTACAGGCACCTGCTACAATGTTCGGCTATTTTTTGTTGTGGTTGTCATTGTTGTTTAGCTGACCCTGGCCGGGTTCAAACCTGCCAGCCTCAGTGTACGTGGCTGGTGCTGTAACCACTGTGCTACGGGCGCAAAGCCCACTGCTGCATTCTTTCAGCTTCTGAGTTGAATCTTTCAATTGCAACTGGCATTTGGGAGCATTGTGGTGAACAGAGAGGGCCTCTGCTTTTATGGTGGTCATGAGTTCACAGTCTCAGACAAGGGGAGCACTGTAAGAAAGGGACCAGGGGAAGTGGTACACGATGAAGGAGGCTGCGTTAGGGGGAGCACTTAGGAGGCCATACAGCAGAGGTGGCATGTGCTCTAAGACCGGCTTGGAGGTCCTCTACCACTTTCTACCTCTAATCGTACTCTAGAGTCCAAGTGTGTGAAGGGCCCTTTCTCTAACTCATCTTCACGTCCCCCAGAGTGTACAGCCTTGTGCTGTCTACTCGGCAGGTGCAAATGAATGACGATTATGTCATATTGACTACCAAGCCCTCAGAGCTGAGGATTATTAACCACATATGCCAAGAAGTCGAGTCATTTCATGAAGGTAGTAGGTGAGATATCGAGATCTGAACCTGCTCCATCAGTCTGATCTTTCTGGAAAACCATAGGTAGTATTTTTCTTTCTTTCTTTTTTTGAGGAATGGGGAAGCAATTTTAAGTAAGAGATTTCAAACATCTGGAAATCATGAAAATACCAATTTAAAAAACATGGAACACTACTGTGAGATTAAGCAGTTGACAATCCTGTACTCTTGACTGCTGATTTAGGTAGGATGCTGAAGTATGGAACCATATCTGGGATAAGTTATCAGTTTTTGAACTGAGTGAGGAGCTGTTTTAGATCACAGGCAAAAAAGGTTTGGAGTTTACAGTTTAATTTTTTAGAATCAAGGGAAGCCCAACATTTTCCATGAAGTAGTACTGGGAATCAGGGCAGTGGTATTGAGGGAATTCAAGGCCCAAATGGGGAAGACTCTTCAGTTATCTTCTAGTTTATCCTGGTGTTACTTCATTGCTCTTTGGTGATATTCATTGAGCTTTGTAGTATTTGCCTATTAATAAATCTTGGTGTATGAATTCTCCAGAGAAAGAGAATCAATAGGAGGAAGGGACGGAAGGAGGGAAGGAGGGAGGAAAGGTGAGAACGAGAGAGAGATTTTAATGTAAGGAATTGGCTCACACAATTAGGGAGCCTGAGAAGTCCGGAGATCTGCTGTCTGCAAGTTGGAGACCCAGGAGAACTGAAGGTGTAGTCCCAGTCCAAGTCCAGCAGCTGATGGTGTAAGTTGCAGTGCAAGTCTCAAATGGAAAGCTTTTGAAGACTGATGTCCCAGATTGAAGACAGTCAGGCAGAGAGCAAATTCTTCTTCATTTTCTTTTGTTCTACACAAGCAGAAAAGGTTTGGAGTGGATGAGGCTCACCCACATTGGGGAGAGCAATCTACTTAGTCTACCGATTCTAATGTTCATTTCATCTAGAAACATCCTCACAGGCATACTCAAAATAATGTTTAGCCAAATATTTGGGCACCAGGGGGCCCAGTTAAATTGAGACATGAAATTAACCATCACAGATGGAAATCTATGCTTCCAGAGGAACTTATTCCAGGAAAGAAGATGTCAACAGGCAGGGCTTTGGGAACTATTAATCAAAAGAGAAGTGTTTCATGGAAAAGGGAGATGCGGAAGCTTAGATTACAGATATAGAATGTGTTAAGTTAGGAAATTCAGGGAAACTTGCGTCAGAGAGCAGGACATTGCTGGAGAGCAGAGGGAGAAGGAGGAGGGGGCTGTGGAGGGAGTGCGAGGGTGTGACAAGCCCCAGGTGGCACTCAGCTGGTGCTACCTCTGAGAGGGGATGGCACTGTTGTGAGAAAGTCCACAGCAAATGAAGGAGACTGCACTTAGGAGTGGGCAGCAAGGGCATCTAGGAACATCACTTCAGGAAAGGTTTGTTGAGGAGTTTAGCAAGGTTTACGCAGTGAACACAGGATGAGATCGCAAGGATCTTACGGTTCAAATGTAAATAGCTGTACTTGAGGCAGTAGAATTCATAAGCTTCTTGGATTAGGCAGACCTGATACAGCTCTTGCCGACTTGGTCACAGGCAGTATCAATTTACTAACTTCGACAAACTCACATTGTCTTACTTTTTCCCCATGTTAGTCTTCCTGTATGGAGGATATCAGGAAATATTCCTCTCCTGACTTTGTAAGACTGTGAGTTGAACTGTCCGGGGGAGTCCAGTTCACTGAAAGTGCCAGAATCAGGTAGGCAGCAGGCAACTTTCTGGTAATTATGCTCTCGTGCAATGCCCTTCCCCTCAGTGTGGGTTGGACTTACTAACTTGCTTTTAAGAAACGGAATATGGCGAAAGTAATGGACGTCTTTAGGAAAAGACTAGGTTATAAAAAGACTGCGACTTCCATCTTGGGCACACACACTCTCTTGGTCTCTCTTTTTGGTCCTCCAGGATAGGGGTAGCAAATTTCCATGTTTTGAGTAGCCCTGTGGAGAGGTCCAAGTGGCAAGGAGATGATACCGCTAGCCAACAGCCAGCAAGGACGTGCGGCCAACCAAGGGTCATGGGAGAAAGCACTGATGGGGTCCTTCTCCAGTGCAGCCTCCATTGCCTACAGCCTCAGTGACACCTCAGTTGCTGTTCCCTGAGTGGAAGCACCCAGTTAAGCCCTACCTAGATTCATAACCCACAGAAACTGTGAGATAAATGTTTACTGTTTGTAGCCATTAAGGTGTGGGATAATTGGTCATTCAACAATAGATAACGATACCATAGAAGGGAGGATCAACAGGGATAAATAAAACAGAAAGGAAACATTTTAATGAAGACTTCCAACCCACCGTGAGTTGTACAACAGTAAATCACTAGACACGCCCAATCAGGATACTGAAAGCCACAGGAATCACTTGATGTGTTTGTTTAAATTCTTTACAAAATGTGAAGGACTCAGTACTCTGGAGCATATTTTTGTAAGTTCTATCACCTTACCAGTCAGTGCTCTCTATTGGAGGAAGGCTTATTCTCATCCACCATTATTCCATCCCAATCTGTGTCTGTAATCTAAGCTTTGCGCATCTCCCTTCCCCTTCCTTTGTTTCTTTGTTTCTTTGAACACATTTAAACAGCTGATCTGAGGTTTGGCCGAGTAAGTCCAACATCTGGGCTTCTGCAGAGACAATTTCTACTGACTGCTTTTTTTTCCTGTCTATAGGCCACACTATTTTGGTTTTTTTGCACAGTTTGTATATTTGTTACTTTCGCCATATGGCAACTCTGGAAATCAGATTCTCTCCTATTCCCAGTGCTTGTTGCTGCTGGTTGTTTTGTTCTATTGTTCCCTCACTTTGTGACTTATCTAAGTGAATTCTGTAAAGTCCGTACTCTTTGTCATCATCATTAACTCTATTGCTCTGCTCACCGCCTCCCAACATTCACTGGGAAGTGATTGGAAGAAGCTTTCAGGTCTGTCTCTAAACCTGGGTCCCTTCCTCCATCTCCAGCCCTGGTCCAAGCCACCTGTTTCTCTCTTCTAGAATTCTCCCCAGTGGACTTCTTGCTTCCCCTCTTGCCTTTCCATAACCCATTCACCCTCCAGCACCCACAATGCTCTGTTTTTTCCAGCTTAACTCAGTGTTCTCTACAAGGCTGACGCTCTGTGCCTTGCACATGGTAGGTGTTCAGTCAATATTCTACGTGTACATAGAAAATCAGCTTCTGTTAGTCCTCTGCCTCCCTGCCCCTGTAGCTTCCCTTCCAAGATCCCTGGGGCCTGACTAATGTGACCCCTCTATCACCTGTGTCCTTCCACTCCTGCCCTCCATCCCTAGATTCCGGCTTCCTGCTTTTTTTTTTTGGATTGTTCCAACACACCAGCTTGATTTTCATGTTGGTGTCCCTGGCCTTTTCTTCCTTGCTGAGAAAATTCAGCCTCACATCCTCACGCAGTTCCTCCAATGTGTCAGCAACTTCTCAGCTCCCATGTTGCATTCAGAGAGGCCTCCTGATGTCTACAGGAGTTACTCCCCAAGTCCATTTCAACCCCATGGTTCTGTTGGATGATAATCCCAGCAGGTATCAATTTGGACCTTTTCTTGTTTATTTAATTTGTTGCCATGGTGATTACCTTGAGAATATAAACACCAGGGGGGCAGGTATCTTGACAGTGTCACTTTCTGGCATCTGGAAGACTGCTTAGCATGTAGAAAGCAGTAAGTGCACAGTAAGTATTTGTGAACGCATGAAGCAATGAATGAATGGGCATACAGGCAAATGTAAAAGAGCAAAGTGCATTAAGAGGAAGGTTTGAAATAAAAATAGCAGTAATAGTAATTAACTACTATAATTGTATCCCAGGTCTTGTCCCAAGGCTGATCTTCATTCTCATCTTGTTTTCCACGGTCTCCATCACACTCTCCCTCCACCAAAAACATTGCATTTCACCAAGTATTAGTAAATGGTAGTGAATGGATCACTTAGTATGCGCCAGGCCTGTTGTAAGCCCCTCGCATGTACTAATGCATTTGGAATTGTTATCCTTGCTTTACAGGTAAGGTAACCAAAGCCCGAAGATGTTGGATTAAGTCACACAAAGTCCCAGAGCCGGGGTAAGAGTGTGGCCTGGAGTGGGCATGAAGCACTCTGGCTCCGGGTCTGTGTCCTTAGCCCCCACACTAAGGGAAAAGAATGTTCTATCACAGCACAGGTCACAGTAACAGGAATTCCCACTAAGCCTCTGAGTCCTTCCTGAGATATTTCTTTTCAGCCAACAACTACTTGGCTGTCTCATCATGTCCCCCCAGTGGACCCTGTCACTTGATGGGCACGAATGCCTTCTCCTACCTTGTAAACTCACACTCATCTTTCCACTTACCATGAGCATTCAAAGCATCTTCCTCTTTAGAACCAGGGAGGAATGATACAATACTTTATTATTTTTCCTGTCACTCTAGTAATGTTGACATTAAAGTATTAGGATGTGGGGTGGCAGTTGTGAGAGATGAAATAGGATTTATCTTTCTAGTTTATTTTCTTCCTCTAACAAGAAAGCAGAGTGATTCTGATTAAATACATTTCCTGGCCAGTAAAACATTGCTTACACTCTGGCTTGTTTTTCTTTTTTAGAGACAGGGTCTCGCTCTATTGCCTAGACTACAGTGCAGTGGAATGGTGGTAGCTCACTGCAACCTTGAACTTCTGGGCTCAAGTGATCCTCCTGTCTTGGTTTCATGTTATAGGCATGTGCCACCACGGCTGGCTTTGGCCTAGGTTTTAGTTGTACCTGGGAACAAAGGCATCCCTTAAATTGAAGATGATAGTATTAATAGAAATAGAAAAGAAAGAAGCTGATGGAGGAATAATAATCTTCAATAGACATTAAATATTAAAAAAATGCTTGAAATTGCTGAGCTTTTCAGGAGGGAGTTTTTTTTTTTTTTTTTTTTTTTTTGAGTCAGAGCCTAAAGCTGTCCCCCTGGGCAGAGTGCCGTGGCATTACAGCTCACAGCAACCTCCAACTCCTGGGCTCAAGCGAGTCTCCTGCCTCCGCCTCCCAAGTAGCTGGGACCACAGGCGCCCGCCACAGTGCCCGGCCATTTTTTTTTTTTTTTTTTTTTGTTGCA
>CAUYTI010134519.1:0-12471 GCA_963575145.1 Galago senegalensis | reverse complement strand
TGTTTTTTTTTGTTTTGCTTTGTTTTTTTGAGACAGAGCCTCAAGCTGTCCTCCTGGGTAGAGTGCCGTGGCATTACAGCTCACAGCAACCTCCAACTCCTGGGCTCAAGCGAGTCTCCTGCCTCTGCCTCCCAAGTAGCTGGGATCACAGGCGCCCACCACAACGCCCGGCTATTTTTTTGGTTGCAGCCGTCATTGTTGTTTGGCGGGTCTGGGCTGGGGATTCGAACCCGCCACCTTAGTTGTACGTGGCTGGCGCCTTAGCCGGTTGAGCTATAGGCACCGAGCCTATTTCAACTATGTTTGAAAAAATAACTCCAAAATACAATATGCATTTCTAGGCTTTAAAGTTCATTAAATTCAATGTAATTTTAAACTTTTCATGATACATAAACATCATTAACATCCATTATCAAACTCTGATACTTTATTTGGATATTTGCTACTGCAAAATCCATGGAGAATTAGACATTTGCTTTCTTGAATATCAGGTTCTTGGTTTTTCTCTTCAAGAATTTATTATAGGCCAGCTGCAGTGGCTAACACATGTAATCCTAGCACTCTGGGAGGCCGAGGCAGGTGGACTGCTTGAGCTCAGGAGTTCAAGACAAGCCTGAGTAAAAGTCAGAACCCCTTGTCTACTAAAAATAGAAAAAAAAACCTAACCAATTGTTGGAGCAGGTGCCTGTAATCCCAGCTACCCAAGAGGCTGAGGAAAGAAGACTGATTTGAGGTTGCTGTGAACTATGATGCTACAGCACTCTACCCAAAGCAAATGAGTGAGATTCCATCTCCAAAAAAAGGGGAGGGGTGTGGAATTTATGGCTCGGTTGCCTGTAGCTCAGTGGCTAGGGCTCTAGCCACATACACCAGGACCTGGAGGGTTCAAATCCAGCCTGGGCCTGCCAAACAATGACAACTACAACCAAAAAATAGCTGGGTGTTGTGGTAGGCACCTGTAGTCCCAGCTACTTGGGAGGCCAAGGCAAGAGAATCACTTAAGCCCAAGAGTTGGAGGCTGCTGTAAGCCGTGACAGCTTGAGACTCTGTCTCAAAATAAAGGAATTTATTCTGGGCTCTGACTTACCAGTGAAAGCTATCTCCCTTCTACTGGTTTCTTGGAGCCTCTTCCTTCAGTTTAGCCTAGTGGACATACTGAATCTTATGAATGCCTGATGCTTCTCCACTCCTGGCTAGCATAAATATCTAACTTTCTTGATTCTAGAAATGCTATATCCTGAATTGTGTTAAATATGAAGATCAATTGATTAGGCTTTATTGGCCACTACACTGATCTACTTAATGACAGATATATTTAGAATTATAAGATACAAGAACCTTAGTGACAAAAGTGATAAGAGTTCAACGTTCTGGTTTTGTGGTATAAAGTCCAAGAACATTTTTTTTATTTTTATTTTTTGAGACAGAGTCTTACTTTGTCACCCTCAGTAGAGTGCAGTGAAGTCACAGCTCACAGCAACTTTCAACTCTTGGGCTTAATTCTCTTGCCTCAGCCTCCCACGTAGCTGGCACTACAGGCGCCCACCACAACACCCGGCTATTTTTTGTTGCAGTTGCTACTGCTGTTTCAGCTGGCCAGGGGCGGGTTCAAACCTGCCACCCTCAGTATATGGGGCTGGTGCCCTACACACTGAGCCACAGGTGCCGCCCAAAGCCCAGGAAGATTAAGTGACTCATCCAAAGTCACAGGGTTGTTTAGTAGCAGAAAAGACATTAACATTTAGAGCTGCTGGGTTGTAGTCCAAGTTTTTGCACTACATCAACATATTCTACAAGATTATCATGCTGTATAGAATGAACTAATAACATCATTATGGAAGCCAAATTTTGCCCTAATTCATGAACATTGGTCCTGCCAAGAATTAAACTACCTAACCCTAAAATCCAATTTCTGCTAGATGAACATGTATTCAAGTAGGACTAGCTTTATCACAGGTATTTACTTTCTTCCTGAACATGGAGGTACTGAACTCATAGTAATCAATCACATTTAAAACAAACATAAGGGGTGGCACCTGTGGCTCAGTGAGTCGGGCGCTGGCCCCATATACCAAGGGTGGCAGGTTCAAACCTGGCCCCAGCCAAAGGGCAAACAAAAATAGTCAGGTGATATGGCAGGCACCTGTAGTACCAGCTACTTGGGAGGCTGAGGCAAGACAATCACCTAAGCCCAAGAGCTGGAGGCAGCTGTGAGCTGTGATGTCAAAGCACTCTACCAAGGGCAACAGAGACTCTGTCTCAACAAAAAGACAAAATTTAAAACAAACATAAGATAAAACTATCTTGCAGAACCACACAAAACGCACACAGGTAAAGTTTAAGAGCAGACTTTAAACAGACTTTCTGTGACTGAATTTAAAATATTTAACCGGCAATTAACCTATTAATTTTAACACTTTCCTATTAAGTTGTAACAGAAAAACACACATCTATCCTTTTAACGGAGTTCTGCTTACACCATGGTTTCTAAAAGTCTGCAAATGGCACAGATATTAATATTTACTTAAATATTCAAGGTTCGGCACCTGTTGTCAAGCAGCTAAGGCGCCGGCCACATACACCTGAGCTGCAGGGTTCGAATCCAGCTGTGGCCTGCCAAACAGCAATGATGGCTACAACCAAAAAATAGCCAGGCGTAATGGCAGGAGCCTGTAGTCCCAGATACTTGGGAGGTAGAGGCAGGAGAATCGCTTGAGCCTAGGAGTTAGAGATTGCTATGAGCTGTAATGCCACAGCACTCTACCCAGGGCAACAACTTGAGAGTCTGTCTCAAAAAATAAATAAATAAATATTTAAGTAAGTTTTTGTTCAGAATAACTTTAAAGTCCTACGTACAAAGCCTTGATGATGACAATCTTTAAGGCACAGGTTCTCAAAACGAAGTCCACAAGCTTAAAAAAGTTTATCTATAGACTTCAAGAGGTCTGGGAACTCCCTAAAACTGTACACAAAATTCAAAGTGTATGGGCATATATGTATGTGTTATGAGAAAAGAGCCATAGCTTTTACCAAATCTTCAAAAGAGAACCATGATGCCAAAAAGGTTAAGAATCATTTAACTGGAGTGGCACCTGTGGCTCAAAGGAGTAGGACGCCAGCCCCATATGCCAGAGGTGGTAGGTTCAAACCTAGCCCCGGCCAAAAACTGGAAAAAAAAAAAAAAAGAATTATTTAACCTTCACCTGAAGTGAAACAAAGGGTTCAGATTGTGGAGGCAAGGCAGCTCCCTATGGCTAAAGAATGCTCAACAATAAAGACCGTGAGTTTCCTTTCCTCATACACACCAAACACTCTGGAATGCAGAACCTCAATGTAGTAGCAATATTTAGAGTTCACTGGTCACAAGACGGAGAGACATGTCTACTACACATCCGGACCAACATATCACATTTGGTCTCTTAACCACATGATCTGCACAGTTAAAGCACATATACACATTCATACTGGAGTAAATGGAGGTGACAACACTAAGTGTGTGTATGCAAGTGCCTGCCCCAACCCCATCCCAAGAACAGGGTCAATCCAGAGAGTAAAATATATCAAAGCATACTGGGAAACAGGCCATCCTAGGCCCAGAACACTTAATGGACTGGGAGCAGTAACAAACTCAGTCAGTGACCTAAGTACATAAGCATAGTGAAACAAAGGGTCATGTGAAGGTGGCAATCAGCAATCCAAAAGTGATTCTGAGACATTAAAATTTGTTCATGTCTAGCCCTGCCCAAGAAGAGATAGTAAAGGGGCTCTGGCAATAGGTTAAAGACACATATTTCTGGGTATTAGAGGCTGCAAGAGGAAGAGATCTGTCATTCAGCCCACCATCATTGTGAAATTCTCACAAAATGAGCACCTCCTTTTGCTCTAGTTCTATCCTATAAGTGCCAGGCACGAAATAAGCACCAAGTATTTCATGATGGTGAATGCAGGAGACAGATTATCTTCAGCTACTTACAGTCTAGTTCTAAGACAAAAAAAAATTTTTTTTAAGCAATATGGGGGGACCCCAGTCCCTTTCATTCCCTCTGCTCTTCCCCACGTCAAACTTCTGGTCAGAATCAGGAACTTTGGGATAACACGTCAAAATTATGTCAGGAGAAGTGGCCACAGTAAGAGGGAGGACTGTCTGTCCTGAAGATGTTCAACTGTGAAGAATATGATGATCTAAAACCACCTTGCTAATCTGAGCCAAGAATAGATATACCTAGGCTTGAACACAGCTATAAAGATCTTCCCAGCTATAGGCAAAAGGAAAGTGAGAGATTATTGACAGCCTTTTCTAAATTCACTTTTTTCTGTGATCAGTTATAGTCAAACTTTTTTTTTTTTAGACAGAGCCTCAAGCTATGGCCCCGGGGAGAGTGCCCTGGCATCACAGCTCACAGCAACCTCCAATTCCTGGGCTCAAGCAAGTCTCCTGCCTCAGCTTCCCAAGTGGCTGGGACCACAGGCGCCCACCACAACGCCCGGCTATTTTTTGGTTACAGGCGTCATTGTTGTTTTGGCGGGCCCGGGCTGGATTCGAACCTGCCACCTTAGGTGTGTGTGGCTGGCGCCTTAGCCACTTGAGCCACAGGCGCTGAGTCAACAGTCAAACTCTTAAGACCAAACTCTTCTGCTACAGGATAGACTCATCTGTCCTACCAGACCTACAGGGACAAATGTCTGGACCAGGTTATATAAACCTATGAATAACTGTGGCTAAATGTTATGAAGAAAAAAACAGAGTATAATCAGAGAGGAGAAACAGTACCTTCTTTAGACTGCATAGTCAAGGAAGGCCTCAGAGGAAAGCTGAGAGATCATAAATGAGTACAAACTGAGTACTCAAAGGGCAAAGTGAGCCAGGCACTTGAGTATAGTCTCAACTACTCAGGAGGATACTTGAGCCCAGGAATCCAAGTCCAGTATAGTCAACACAGCAAATCTCTTAAAATAAAAAAAAGGTGGAGTTATAGTATTCTATACAGTGAAAATAGCTGTGGGGGTGGAGAGAGTTCAAGTGCAATGGGAAGCTATTGAATAACTATGTATAGCCATGTGACCCATTCTTTTAAAAGTTCTCTCTGGATGCTGTACAGGGAAAAAAACAAAAGGAAGAAAAAAAGCTAGGTTAGTGTGAAGATCAACTGAAAGCCTATCGTGGTAGTTCGGGGGAGAGATGTGATGGCTTCATCAGGAAGAAGTGGAAGCATATAAGACACATTTTAGAGGTGGATTGGAAAGGACTTGGTGAAGGATGTAGCAGGAAGACATGTGTGAGAAAAATGAAGGTGACAAAAATGACTCCTAGATTCCTGATGTAAGCAACTGGGTACCAATTTCTAATGGATAAAACTAAGGGAGGAAAAACAATTTGGCTAGATAATACTTTCAGTTTTGGATATGAAAGTATGAGCTCTCTGTAAAATACAAATTAGGAATTCTCAGCATATAAATGGTATTTAAATCCTTGGAACAAATGCTATTGTCTAGAAAGAGGACAAAGAAGAAAGATGAAGGCACAGCCTAAACCATGAGGAACTCAAACAGTGACTGGGGAAAAGAGGCTGACAAAAGGTATACACAAAGAAGAGAGGATTGTAAGAAGCCAAGAGGCTGGAATCCAAGAAAGAGTGTAGACCAGATACAGTGGCTCATGCCTAAAATCTCAGCAATTAGGGGAAACCGAGGTGGGAGGATTGCTTGAAGTTAACAAGACCAGTCTGAGTAACACAGAACTAGAGTCTACGCAAAAAAAAATAATAAAAATAAAATTAAAATTAAAAAATTGAAAATTATCTAGATGTGGTGGCACATGCCTAGTGTCCTAGCTACTGAGGAGGCTGAGGCAAAAGGATCCCTAGAGCCCAGGAATTAGCCATTACAATGAGGTCTGATTATGCACTCCAGACTAGGTGACAGAATAAGACTCTGTCAAGAAAGAAAAGAAAGGTAGTGCCTGTGGCTCAAAGGAGTAGGGTGCCAGCCCCATATGCTGGAGGTGGTGGGTTCAAATCCAGCCCTAGCCAAGAACTGCAAAAAGAAAAGAAAAGAAAAAGATAAAAGAAGGGAAAAAAAGAAAAGAGTGAATTCTGTGGAGAACTCTGGTAAGAGATGCAATGATCATGGGCTAAGTATCTATCAGCTTGGCCAACAACTATCAAGGAAGTGGAAAAGGGTCAAATTGATGGGAGCTGAAAGGTTACTGACTATACACCAAGCAGCCTGTCTCGGACTTATCCAACTTCCCAGCTATAATCAGGAAGCAGGCAAATCACCTTATCTCTCTCCTGCTCTACCACAATAGCCTTGGAGCTGTTTTTGCTTACCCTCCTATACAGCCCATTCTCAGTACAGCAGTCAGAAAAGCTCTTCTGGAAGAAAAACCATGCCTATCACCACTCCTCAGCTCAGTAATCTCATCTCACTCAGAGCAAGAGTCAAAAAGAAGTCTTCCTGACAGCCTAGAAGTTCACCATCCTACCTTTAGCCAGTCTGCTCTAACTACTCAAAAGTCCCTACTGCTTCTCGAATACAGAAAGTACATTTCTTCTGACTCAGGGTTTCTGCACTTGAATACCTGGTTTCCACACTTCTCCAGCCTCAGCTCGAACATCACCACAGTAAAGGGGCTTTCTCTGACCAACTGACTTAAATAGTACCCATTCCTTTCATTCTTTATCTATCTTACCTTATCTTGCTCCATTTTTCTTCTTAGCAATTATCCTTGTAACATATTTATTGATTCCCGTCTGTCTCACACCACTAGAACATAAAGATTCAGAAGAGTAGATGTTCACTGCGGTATACCCAACATACAGGGGCATGGTACACAGTAGACATTTATTTGTTGCACATAAGTCACTAGAAAGTACCTTTTGCCTTATAAATTAATAAACTGACACTTTCAGTGTAGATACAAGTCTTCTGGGGTTTTTTGTCTGTTTTTTATTTATTTATTTATTTTTTTGAGACAGAGTCTCACACTGTTGCCCTGGGTAGAGAGCTATGGCATCATCATAGCTCATAGTAACCTCAAACTCTTGGGCTTGAGCAATCCTCTTGCCTTCCAAGTAGCTGTTATTTCAGATATGTGAGTATGTGAGTCCGATCACCTGCAGGCATGCAGAGAAAGCCGAGTTTTTGGGCCCATGAAATTGGATACCAGTCTCTAAACCTAGGCCTGAAAAACTCATAATTATACCATCCTGCTGGCCAGCCCCTGGTAGACACCTCAAGAATTTCCATTCATATCTCAATATCAACTGTTTCTTTTGGTAAAGATACACTAGACAAAAAATTATCTGTAATAGGGCAGGTAAGTGGTCATAGAGGGGGCAGCCATACTTACAAACGACACAAATATGAAGATATGAACATACACATAATACATCTGAACAAACGCAAGTATGTATGATGTACTATGATTAGGTCAAATAAAGGAAGCATGCTCTCCAGTCTGTCCCCCTGATTTCCCTAGTCATCCCTCTAGTCACCAAGGAACAAATTAAATAAATCATTTTCCTTTGTAAACTCACTAGTTCACTAAGGCTGTTCTCTATGGAAGGGTAACTGAGTAAAAAATATTATCTTCCAACTCATGGTAAGTTAAGAGCAAACAAAGATCTGGATTATGTTAAATTAAATGCAGAGCTTAATCACAGCTTTGAAATCATGTTTATATCAGGTTATCAGTTATAGAGATAGATCATCTACTCATGTAATGCTACACAAATTCTGTGAAAACATGGATCCTGGAAACCGCAATATTTACCCAGTGAACTAATGTACAGCTAAGAATAGAAGGAAAGGCAGTTATAGAGATAGATCATCTACTCATGTAATGCTACACAAATTCTGTGAAAACATGGATCCTGGAAACTGCAATATTTACCCAGTGAACTAATGTACATTTACTGTATAGCTAAGAATAGAAGGAAAGGCTCAGCGCCTGTGGTTCAAGAGGTTAAGGCGCCAGCCACATACACCTGAGTTGGTGGGTTCAAATCCAGCCCGGCCTGCCAAACAACAATGACAGCTACAACCAAAAAATAGCCAAGCATTGTGGCAGGCGCCTGTGGTCCCAGCTACTTGGGAGGCTGCGGCAGGAGAATAACTTGAGCCCAGGAGTTGGAGGTTGCTGTGAGCTGTGATGCCATGGCACTCTACCCAGGGTGATAGCTTGGGGCTCTGTCTCAAAAAACAAAAACAAACAAAAAAAAAAAAACAAGAATAGAAGGAAATAGCAAAACATGTTAAAATACAGATAAATCTAAACAACTATTACCCCACTGGCTACATGATTACATGGAACTTTTTCTTTTTTTCACTTCACAAAATCACCACAGTCCAATACACGAAAATCACTCTCAAAAGAAACTGTGTAATATATTAAAATAACATTAATAAAACTCCAGATTTACAAAGAAAAAGGCATAGATGTACCAAAATGCTTGTCTCAGAATCATGAGGACTCAAATAATTCATCTCTGCTCTGAAAACTGGACAAACTTTAAAAGCCTTTTTATCACACAGGCCAATAACACATGAAAAGATGCTCAGCATCATTAGGCATTAAGAAAGCAAATCAAAACCACAAGGGAATATCACTTCATACCACCCTCAGGAGGGCTATAATCAAAAAGACAGATAACAACAAGTATTGGCAAGAATATGGAGAAATTAGAAATTTCCTATGTTACAGGTGGGAATGTAAACTGGTACAACCCCCTTGGGAAACACTTTTAACATTTCCTCAAAAGAGGAAGTTATCATCTGACCCAGTAATTCTACTCCTGGGTGGGTATACACATGTAAACAATAGAAATGAAAATATATGTTGAGATGTCCACATACGCAAATGTTCATAACAGCATTATTCATAATTGTCCAAAAGAGGATGCAGTGCCTATGTCCATTAATTGACAGATGGATAAATAAAACATGGGATAGCCATACAACTAATATTGCTTGGCCATAAAAAGGAATGAAGAACTTACATGTTACAACACAGATGAACCTGAAAACACTAAGTGAAAGAAAACAATACTGTTCACAAAATAGTATATATTATATAACTGCCATTTATGTCAAAGGTTCAGAACACACAAATCTAGAGACAAAAAGTAGATAGTTGTTGCCTAGGGGTGAGGTGAGAGGAAATGGAAAGTAACTGCCAATGTGGGTAAGGGAATTTTTTTTTTTAAAGAGACAGAGTCTCATTATATGAGTGAGTGCTGTGCTGTCACAGCTCACAGCACCCTCCAACTCCTGGGCTTAACCAATTCTGTTCCCTCAGCCTCCCAAGGAGCTGGGACTACAGACACCCACCAGAATGCCCAGCTAAGGGTAAGGGAATTATTTTGGGGGAGATTAAGATACTCTGGAATCAGATAGCAGTGATGGTAGCACACTGTGAACATCACAAAACATCAAAAACCATCAAACTGCATACTCTATTTGGATAAATCGGATGATATGTGAATTTATATTACGATAAAGCTGTTAACGTTTTTTTTTTTTTTTTTGCAGTTTTTGGCCTGGAGCTGGGTTTGAACCCATGGCCCTCAGTATACGGGGCCAGGGCCCAACTCACTGAGCCATAGGTGCCGCCTTTTTTTTTTTTTTTAGTTAGTCTCACAGTGTCGCCTTCAGTAGAGTACTGTGGCATCACAGCAACCTCAAACTCTTGGGCTTAAGCGATTCTCTTGCTTCAGCCTCCCAAGCACCTGGGACTACAGGCACCTGCCAGCTACTTTTTGTTTGTTTGCAATTTGGTCAGGGCTGGGTTTGAACCCTTCACCCTTGGTATATGGGGCTGGCACCCTACCCACTGAGCCACAGGTAGCTGCCTCACCAGCTATTTTTTAGTTGTGGTTGTCACTGTTGTTTGGCAGGCCCAGGCTGGATTCAAACTCATCAGCTCCCATGTATGTGGCTGGCACGTTAGCTGCTTGAGCTACAGGTGCCAAGCCCAAATACAGATTTTTTAAAATCTAGATGGCTAGATAACTAGATGGCTCATGCCTATAATCCTAGCACTCTGAGAGGCCAAGGCAGGTAGACTGCTTGAGTTCAGGAGTTCCAGCCCAGCCTGAGCAAGAGGAAGACCCTACCTCTAAAACTAGCTGGGCATATGCCAGGTGTCTGTAGTCCCAGCTGCTCGAGAGGCTGAGGGAAGAGAATCACTTGAACCACCAAGAATTTGAGGCTGCTATGAGCTACCACAGCACTCTATCAAGGGTGAGACTCTCTCTTAAAAAAAAAAGAAAAAAAAAAGAACAATTAAATCTATAAATATTGACTTTGAAAGAGATCCAAGATATAAAGTGAGGAAAACAAAATTTTAAAATAACATATATAGTACAGTCCCACTTTTCATAAATTTAGACATATAACACATATATGTATATGTAAATATAAAAAACCACACTTCATGAATATACACATAATTGTTCTCACTGATCTTTGTAGAATTCACAGAAGGGACTTATTTTCTCTGATACGTATTTCCGCAACTTTTGAATTTTTTGCAATGTTCTTCTAACAAGACAATAAATGTACACGTTTAAAACATTTTAAGAAGGTATGTAGAAGGAATTTATTAAGGATAAGAAAAGAGGCTCGGCGCCTGTGGCTCAAGTGGCTAAGGCGTCAGCCACATACACCTAAGGTGGTGGGTTCGAATCCAGACTGGGCCCACCAAACAATGATGGCTGCAACCAAAAAATAGCCACACATTGTGGTGGGCACCTGTGGTCCCAGCTACTTGGGAGGCTGAGGCAGGAGACTCGCTTAAGCCCAGGAGTTGGAGATTGCTGTGACCTATGAAGTCATGGCACTCTACCCAGGGTGACAGCTTGAGGCTTTGTCTCAAAAAAAAAAGGATAAGAACAGAAATTCCTGAATTAGTATACAGCTATATAGAAATAATAAATCCAAGAATAGATTCCTTAAAAGATAATCACTTAGAAATTAAGAGCAGGCTGCTTATAGGTGGCTCATGTCTACCTATGATCCTAGCACTCTAGGAGGTTCAGGCCGGAGGATTTTGCTTGAACAATATCAGGTCTCAGGAGTTTAAGACTGGTCTCAATGAGACCCTGCCTCTACTAAAAATAGAAAAATTAGCTGGACATTTTGGTGGGCACCTGTAGTCCTAGATACTTGGGAGGCTGAAGCAGGACTGCTTGAACCGGAATTTGAGGTTGTTGTGAGCTAGGGTGATGCCATAGCACTCTAGCCTGGACAACAGATTGAGAGTTTGTCTCTAAATAAATAATAAGAGCAAATAATTTGATTTTTTACTACTATACAATATATATTTACAATAATCTGGATACTATACATACTTTTGACTATTCAAAATTATGAAGAAAAAATTTACATTTACTTAAAATGTTCAAGATTTTCAGTGTACATCTTCAAAAGGGTTTGAATATCATTGAAGTAAGCAGAGTAATTATGCAACAAAACAGGCCAGTGCAAGGATGTAGCAGCTGTAAGGTGTGGGGCCTGAAAGAAGAGCATGACCCTCTATCGGCCTGTTTCCTCACCATGACAATAAGGAGGTTATTCCTTATTGATTTATTTTTCCTTATTCTTTATTGATTCTGCTGCTCCCTGTTTTAAAAGTCACTAACTGGGTGGGTGAGGGCACCTGGGATGTAACATCTCTACCAATAATAACACCATTAGTAGCAATAATAAAACATACTATAGTTTTTGGAACCATTAATGTGCACTTACATATACCATCTCTATACCCAAATGCCTGCCACTCTCACACAGGATAATTTGTGTACACACACAAAAATGGTACCTTGTAACCACCTCTGAGATTACAGTGAAGAGAGAAATTAAGAATGGAGGGTACTTTCAGTCAGGGTCCCAAAAGTAAAGAGATGGTAAACACAAGTTAGAATAATCTAAGGAGCATTTATTTATAAAAGGAATAATTTAAAAGTTGGGGGGACAAGATGGCGCCGAAAGCAAAGAAGGAAGCTCCTGCCCCTCCCAAAGCCGAAGGCAAAGCAAAGGCATTGAAGGCCAAGAAGGCAGTGTTAAAAGGCATCCATAGCCACAAAAAAAAGGAGATCTGCACATCACCCACCTTCCAGCGGCCAAAGACTCTGAAGCTCTGGAGGCAGCCCAAATATCCTCGGAAGAGCACCCTCAGGAGAAACAAGCTTGACCACTATGCCATCATCAAGTTCCCCCTGACCACTGAGTCTGCCATGAAGAAGATAGAAGACAACAACATACTTGCGTTCATTATGGATGTCAAAGCCAACAAGCACCAGACCAAACAGGCTGTTAAGAAGCTTTATGGGCTCAGCGCCTATAGCTCAACCGGCTAAGGCGCCAGCCATGTACACCTAAGGTGGCGGGTTCAAATCCCCAGCCCGGACCCACCAAACAACAATGACGGCTGCAACCAAAAAATAGCCGGGCGTTGTGGCGGGCGCCTGT